>WFAB01002325.1:0-44848 GCA_018977245.1 Lethenteron camtschaticum | reverse complement strand
GCAGTGATGATTATTGCCAACAATTGCTATGAAACCGCCACAATCGAGCAAAGTCTTGAGTGCATGCATGGGGTTTATGGGGATATATGAGGATGTGACATGTATTTTCATTCTATAGGAGTTGGGATATTTAGGGGTTAGTACTACACGTACAATGTGATACAAGTATTGATGGATAAGGCATTGTGTTAACAGCAGGTGATAGTGTATATTCAAGTGTGTACTAAACAAGTTTGAATGACTGAATGTGGATGGCTGCATCTGTACATACATGTGTGAGTATGTTTTTTGTTTGGGTTTATGTGCACGTCCACGTTTGCGTGCCTGTGGGTATGAATGTTTTCTTGCATGTGCATGTCTGAATGTTCTTTTGCTTATCTTTGCTGATCAGAGGATAATTGGGAGTTGAAGGACGTCAGCGGGATGAAGCATCTCCAGGAAAAGAACCTTAGCAAAGAAAGATGCACCATGGAAGAGGAGCGCCTCTTTGAGGTGCAGCGCATTGCCAGGGCGAAGTGCCGCACAGATGAGAAGTACTTCCGAGACTATCTCCTCAGAAGCGCCTCATTCAAGTGAAGTACTTCATTGATGAGAAGCATCATCTCGAGATTGATGTGTCCTGAGGAGAAGAATTTGGAGGAGGAGGAGAAGTGTCTCGCCAACGTGAAACGCGTCGAGGAGGAGAAGCGCCTTGAGCAGGAGCAGCGCCTTGCCAGCATTGCAACCATCACCACCACCGCTACCGCCGGCAACTCCACCCCACCCCTGCCACCACCACCGCCACCACCACCACTGCCACCACTGCCACCGCCACCACCACCGCCACCACCACCCACTGCCACTGATGCTGTTGCCGCCACTGCCACAAAACCCGCCGCACCACCACCGCCACGACCGCCGTCACCACCGCCACCACAGCCACCACCGCAACGCCACAACTGCCGCCACCGCATCCACCGCCACCACTGCCACTGACGCTGTTGCCGCCACTGCCACAAAACCCTCCGCCACCACTGCCACCTCCACCACTGCCATCACCACCACCGCGCCACCACCACCACCGCAGTAACCACCACCGCCGCCACCACCGCCGCCACCACCACCGCCACCAACGCCGCCACCGACACCGCCGTCGCCACCACTACCACCGCCGCCACCACCACCACCGCTGCAACCACCACCGCCACCGCATCCACCTCTGACACTCCTGTACAGGGCCCGATTGCTCCAAGCTTTGGAGAAGAGGGCTTCCAAGCAGAGAAGATGGATAAGAAGACAGAGGTGGAACAGGAAGAGGAGAAGGTGGAGGAAGAGGTTGAGGAGGAACAGGAGGAGGGAATGGAGAAGACAGAGAATGGAGAGAAGATGGTGGTGGAGGATGAAGAGGAGGAGATGGAGGACGAGACAAAGCAGGTGGTGGAGGTGGTGATGCAGGGAAAGAAGAGGAAGCGAGGGGGCCTTGCTCGCGTGGCGAGAGCGATCACCTCCCTCCTCCGCCGCGTGCTGCTTTGTGGTGGCATGTCCACCCAGAGCCACTCCTGTAAAGAATAAGGTTCAATACCATTGTTGTTGCTGGCACTTTAAACTTTGTGAAATAAACCCATGATGACACAACATAACGTTGAATTGCTTGCAAGTGTAATAAAGGACTCGTTCACTGGGTCTGTCTCCGTTGTCCTTTATTTGGGTTCTTTACACTTGTCCCACACGGCCCTCGCTCAGAGCCTCCCCGCTTAGCAGCTCGACAGCTGCCTTCGCTCACGTAGCCTTTCGCGCTCCTGCAGCTCCGCTGTGCAGTCCTCCGGCTGCTCTCACTGCAGCTCCACCGCTGCTCCCTCTTCCCCGTGCTCGTCACCGCTGGCCGACGGTGCCGAGTCTTACTGTGTGTGGCGATCTCGCCACTCTCCAACCTCCGCACTGTGTGGCCTCACTCTGTCTCTATTCCCAACACTCTCCCGTTTCTTCGGTATCTCTCCTTAAGACCTCATCCCTCTCTCTCACGTGACCTAACTCCTCCCCCCGTGACGTCATATCCGCGAGGCCGTTTACACAAGTATACTACTGTTTGTATGTACATGGATCTGTACTTTTGTGTATGTCCACTCGTGTGTGGGTGTGTGTACATGGGAGTGTATATGTGTACTCGTGTATGATTATGCATTGGAACAAACAAATTTTTTTATATTGTGTCGTACAAATAATTTAGGGGAAACGTGGTAGGAATGCGCCACCTCAACAGGGAACTACAGGGATGAGACTCCCCGCTCGTGGTGCTAAATGAATTAAAACAGCGCCACTGAGCAGACAGAGCCCCGCCCCTACAGCTCGTGAGTGTAACGTAGTGAGTGTGACCAGCGAACTGCCACGATGCTGCCAGGTAAGGGTAAACTTGTGTGATGGAGATGCTTCACCTGAAACTCGCCTCCACACGTGTTCGCTATGAACATTGTAACAATAAGGGACGATCAGTCATCTTTAACATAGCAGGTCTTTATTGTTCTGCAAGTATATTAACGTTAAAACTCGTAGAAACACATGCACACTCGTGTGTGAATGTACAACGCTGTATATACAGTCGTGTTTGGATGCACACTCGTGTGTGTATGTCTACTCGTCCGTGTTTTTTTTAAAAGGAAAACTATGGTAGCAATAACGTACGATTAGTCATTTTTAAAAACAAATCAGGTCTTTATTAATCTGCAAGAAAACTCACGTTAATACTCTATCGAAATCTTTATTAATACGCAGGCTCAAACAGGAAAGGAACTAGGCAAATTATTTCCCAATAGGAATTTAACAGTTAAAAGATATTCTTGAAATCAAACACGTAAACGTCGATTTCCCCTTTGACGTCCTTTTCGACTGAAGCCATTCGTCCAAAGTATAAAATTGTTGTCATTCTGAAATAAGTGAACACTTCTGGAACTTTAAAGGAAGACATTCATCTGAACACATTATAGAGTATTCACAACATCACTCTAGCTTGAAGTCCTAGAAATCACCGAAAAATATATATAAGCGACACGAATATGACTCTCCAGCCACTCCACTATATCAAGCCATCTATCAGGATGCAACTGCATGGGGTCGAAAGAGGAATTTCGTTGAGGACTCATGACAACATTTTTACTCTTTGATGATGCCTGTGAAGTGTTGCTGACCGTGAAAATGCTTCCAACACATAGAGCAATCAAACGGTTTTGTTAAAAGAATTACACCAGTTTGTAGTGCTGGAAATCACTGATATAATCAATTGCACCTAATAAATTGATCTAACAGAGACACAAACGTGCACATTCCAGGACTTTACCAGAAGTACTCAATACTTTGATTATCCAGCCACTCCAGCAGCCATTTCTCATTATCAACCTGCATGGGGTCGAAATAGGAATTGTCGTCAGGGCTCAGTACATCCACTACATCCACGCATCTCTCAGGATCCACCTGCATAGGTTCGAAAGATGCATTTTTTTAGGACTCATGCAGCACCTGTATTTCTCCTTTGATTTCACTTTCATTGCGGATCTTCTCAGCTGTGTAGGGGTGTTAAAGAGAGGGCCCGTTATGCATGGCAGCCTATGGAAAACAAACACAGTGGGCGGGGCTACGTAAGTGCACGAGCAAGTGCCCTCTACGACGTCCGAGCCAGACACCCTGGGGGGGNCTGGTTCGAACGTTATGATCCCCGGGGCCCACCCTCAGGGAGGGGTTGGGTATAAAAGGGGATGTTCAAAGGGCTCAAGGCAGTTATGTTTAAGCTAAGGGAAGAAGATTGAAGACGTCTTAGATAGAGCCCTGGACTCCCTGGTTCGATGTCCTTTTCAGGGCCGGACAGGATTGAGCCAGCGGCGTGGTCCCGAAAGCCAGAGCCGGTGCTCTTGTAAGAGCTGGTCTGGAACTCCGGGTACCGGCCCAACTTACCAGTGTCGGCCAGTTAGCCTCCCCTAGCCCATTAGTGGAGGATTCGGGGCTAGGACAGAGTTAGCTAGGGTGTATCCCGAGTTATACGGGTGAGGGGGCCGATACCCCTCGAGTGTGTATATGCCCACTGTCATATTGTGAATAAACATACGTGTGCCTCAACCTCGGCGTCAAGCGTCCTCACCGGTACTTCAACTGGTGTCAGAAGTAATTCGAACATGGACACGCGGAAAACTGCGCGGGCCAAAGTACCGCAGGAGGAAGACACTGCCGAGATCGTCGAGCCCGAGACGGCTCCACAAGACAAGGTGCAGCCGGGGCCTGACGCCTCCTTACCGGGGCATCGAAATGAAAGGGGCCGCAGCCAGACGCGTTACGGCTGGCTCACGGGAGGCTAGCGGAGCTGCTGTATGCCGCTGCCGCCACGCTGGAGACCATCACGCGACTAGGGGCCGGTGATCCAACACGGGGCGAGGCGAGCCAACGACCAGGGCGCCTTCCCGCCATTTCGGAGCAGTCCGAATTTGAAATTCCCGCCATCGACGCTACAGCTGTTCGGGGCGTGGCCAGCCTAGACATCCGCTCCGACATCGCCGTCGCTGAAGCTGCAACGTCATCACAACCGCGACAGGCGATCCATCGGCCGCTCGCACCGACGCACAGCCGAGTGGTGGTGACAGCCTGCGGGAGTCTACAACGACCGCTGCGCTTCATCAGAGACTGCCCCCGCTGAAGGAGTTCATCGGCGCGGAGGGGGACTGGGCCGGTTTTCGCCGACGTTTCCTCGCCCATCAGGAGATGGCGAAATGGTCCGATGAGGAGGCTCTCTGCGCGCTGCCGGCGCTCCTCGACGGCGACGCGCTCGCCGCCCTCACATCGGCGCCGAGAGAGAAGCGGTCTACGTTACTGATGGCACTACAGCTGCTGGGCGGGTCTATGGACCATCGGCTGAATGCCGACAGCAATTTTACGACCGCAAGCGGGGTGAGAAGGAGTCGCCCCTAGCATATCGGACGAGCCTCCTGGCGATGGCTAAGTCGGCCTTCCCTCGTATGGACGACGACGGCATCGACGCTATGGTCACGGAGAAAATCCTCCTCCTGGCAGACGACCTTGACATCGCTGTGGTCGCGCAGGAGGACGCGGAGATGACATCGCTCCAGGCGGCAAGGCTCCTCCACGCCAACCTCCTGTCGCTCCGGCGGAAAGCCAGCAGGGCATCGGCGGGGCGTGCGGTGGCTGCAGCCACCCTTCCGACGGAGGAACTCTACGCCGTCGACCACCGACGGCAACAGGCGACGGAGCACGGTCGGGCCGGGACGGGTCGGGCCGTTCCGACCATCCGTCACCTCCGACGGCGCTCCCGCGGTGTTTTAACTGCGGCGTCCGGGGCCACGTCGCCTCGGGTGCCGCTCTCCTCGTCAGCGCGGGACGACACCTCAACGGGACGACGGGCCTCATCACAAGCTCCACCACATAACCCGGCGAGTCGCGGCACCCCACACGTTTGGCCCACACACACGCCCGTCACGCACTCAAACACCGCAACGAGAGGGGGCCGATATCGCACACCATCGCACCATCACGCACCACTCCGGGTACTCATATCGAACCCGGCCAGTGGTCCGCGCTGGCCGATCGTGTGATAGCCGCATCGTCGGGGTCGTCGGCCGTTGTGGGGCACATCGACGGGTTGAAGTGCGCATCCTGGTCGATACGGGAGCATCGGGAGTTAATTTACAATATTCTCCCTGTCCGGAGCCGTCCTTTGATGCCTGTTAACGTACCATTCTATGCGGCTAACGGGGCTCACTTGGCATCATCGGACAAATTCGTGCCCAAATTTGTATTGGGGAAATTAAATTGTCTGGGCCGATTTTTGTTTCCTCCTCGCTGGCGGTTCCGTGCCTGCTGGGGACGGACTTCCTGGCCAAAATGCCGATTAGGATATTAATCGACCAGGATGTATTGAGCTCCCGTCGGGCAGACGCATGGCGTTTCTGCCATCGCCAGTTACGACTCGGACGGCGTTCGCGACGGTGCCGGCATTCGTAGAGAGAACGGTGCGCGTCCCTCCGGGGGCGCAAATGTTGATTCCTTTGAAACTTCGGCGGCCCTTCGCTAAGGGTATTGGGGCCCAAGGGGTTCTGTTGGGGCCGTCTAGGGCCGGGGTTAGTGGACCTCATTTACTTCCGGCCCAGACCATAGTAAGAGGGGACGGTGAACCCTTCATCGCGGTCCTCAATGTGGGCTCGCAGACGGTGGTGGTCCCACAGGGGACCGTGCTTGCTCACGCAACGCCGGTGCCATGTGAGGAACCCGTCGCAAATCACGTCAGCGCTGTCCCTGCGTCGCGACCGCATTCGGACAGCGATGAAGGGTGGCTCGAGGCGCTTTGTGCGGGATCGACGGACCTGTCAGATTCAGAGCGTCAACAACTTAAAACACTACTGCGGGAATTTTCCGACGTTTTTAGTCGGAATAAATACGATTTGGGTTGTACTCACCTGCTGCGTCACCATATTGACACGGGTGACAGCGCGCCAATTCGCCAAAATCCGTTTCGGTTGAGTCCCGCCGAAAAGGACCATGTCAAATCGGCTATTGATGACATGTTGGCCGCCGACATCATTTCTCCGTCCACCAGCCCTTGGGGAGCGCCGATTGTCCTGGTTAAAAAGCAGGACGGATCGTTGCGGTTTTGCGTTGATTTTCGGCGCCTTAACAAAATTTCGGTTGCCGACGCATACCCGCTCCCTCGGATGGATGAATCGCTGGACGCCTTGGCTGGAGCGCGATTCTTTTCCACACTCGATTTACTTTCGGGATTCTGGCAGCTTCCTCTGGACGATGATTCAAAGCCTAAAACTGCTTTCCGTACACCGCACGGCCTGTTCCAATTCAACCGGTTGCCGATGGGCTTACACTCAGCGCCGGCAACTTTCCAGCGTTTAATGGAATTGGTTTTGGCTGGATTGCAATGGGAGTCGTGCCTCATTTATTTGGATGACGTTATCGTCTTTGGTAAAACTTTTGATGAACATCTCCAGAGGTTGCGGGCGGTTTTCCTAAAGATGCGGGCTGCTAATTTGAAATTCAAACCCCAAAAATGCCATTTGTTGCGCGATTCGGTGCGTTATTTGGGGCACATCGTGGGACGCTCAGGTATTGCTACCGATCCCGCCAAAACGCAGTGTGTCAGCTCCTGGCCGACTCCCACCTCGGTGGGAGAGGTCAGGAGTTTCATTGGGTTCGCGTCGTATTACCGACGGTTCGTCGCTGATTTTGCGACAATTGCAAAACCCCTGCACGCTTTAACATCTAAAGGGGTTCGGTTCCACTGGGGTCAAGAGGAGGAGGCTGCTTTCTGCTCCCTTCGGGACGCCCTGGTAAAAGCTCCTCCTTGATTTACCCAGATTTTTCGAGGCCGTTTTTGCTCGACACCGACGCGAGCAACACGGGTATTGGAGGCGTGCTTTCCCAGGTGGTTGACGGCGTGGAACGGGTGGTTGCGTACGGCAGTCGGGTGTTGTCTCCAGCGGAGCAAAGATATTGTGTCACCCGTAGGGAACTGTTGGCAATTGTCTATTTCATCCAACAGTATCGCCCATATCTGTACGGTCAGCATTTCACCGTCCGTACAGATCATGCGGCACTGCAGTACGCCCTGAAGGTTCAACAGCCATCGGGACAATTGTCCCGATGGTTGGAGGTCCTCCAGGATTTCGATTTTGAAACCACCTACCGTAAGGGCGTTCGCCACACCAACGCGGACGCTCTGTCGTGCATGCCAACGCCTCCGAATGTGCATGCCTCCTGGGTCGGGGCGTTGCAGGCCAGCAGGGACATGCCGGTTCTAGTCCTGGCGGCCGCCGCCGATGATCACGTCTATGTTGTCACACCAGGTTTCGGAGTCACAGACCAATTGGGACTTGCAAATTCAAGGGGTCCTGGCAGCATATAGATTGGCCCCCCATGCTGCGACGGGATTTTCACCCTTCTTTCTCATGTATGGCCGCGAACATGACCCACCTGTTCGGGCACAGCTGCAGATCCCCGCGCCGCTGGGTAAGACAAAATTGGACGAACACGTTAAATTTAACCTTGAAAAACTGACTGAGGCACGGGATGCTGCCATGCTAAATTCCGACAGGCGTCAAAAGGCGAACGAGCGCCTCAGACTGGCACGCGCGCACGTGCTGCAGTGGAAGCCGGGGACAGGGCATGGCTGCACTGTCCCCCAGGTACCACTCGCGACGTCCTCGAAACTGGTGCGGCCGTGGCGGGGCCCGTCGAGGTGGTCGAGGTTTTGCGACCTCAGTGCGTTCGTATCAAGTGGGGAAGCGCCGGTGGTTCGTTCACCCCTCTAGGCTAAAACCCTTCGTTGCGGTGCGAGGCCCTACTCCACACACGCAGGGCCAAACATGTGGGGGTCGACCGACTCGGAGGGTCCGTCTCTGTTGCTCTCGCCTGACGTCTTGCCGACTGTTCCGCCCCCAGGTACATCAGGAATGACGGGCTCGCGCCCAACAACCCACACGGGGGATGCCGAGGGTCTCGCCACTCAATCGCGGACTCACCTCGAAAGGGACAGCTGCCATCGGATGGTCCGTCATCTGGGGTTGGCCCATGTGACGGGCCTGCGGCAAGGACGCGCGCAAAAATGCGCAGACTCTTGTAATGCACAGGAAGACGAGGAAAAAACATTTTATTGAGTTTTTTTTGAAAATTTTCTCGTGTTATGGTTACTGGGCGCTGCGTTGGTGGGGCGCTCTTGGCACGTTGTTGTTATGGCTGTGTGTGNTGTGTGTGTCTTGTGTGTGTGTTGTGTGTGTCTTGTGTGTGTGTTGAGTGTGTGTTGTGTGTGTGNGTGTNCGCTGGGGGGTTCCTGGCGAATGTATATACTTTGCTTTTACGGATTTCGTATTTATTCGGGGGGGGGGGGGGGGGCGGTTTATTCTCCCTTCGGGGTATGGTTATTGTTGTTGTTCCATTCGCGTTCTGTTGAAAAAAAAAAAAAATGAGGCACACATGAGGGTCAAGGGTAAAGGTACCTTTATTGGAATTGTTGCAGCCGGGACGGCTGCGAGCTGTGCAGGGGGGGTGATGTAGGGCTGTTATGGAAGGGCTGTTGTACATAGGATTAAACGGCGAACAAACACAGTGGGCGGAGCTCCGGGAGTACACGGGGGGGTGCCCGCAACGACGTCCGCATCGGGCAGCCTGGGGGTAGGGCTGCCCGGGTTGTGATCCGGGGGGGTATAAAAGGGGATGACAGAGAGAGCTCGGGGCTCAGTATTAGAACGAAGAAGGGAAGACTGAAGACCCGGTAGCTAGAGCCTGGACTCCCCTGAGACGCCGCCCTTGTCAGGGCCGCGCAGGACCGAGCCAGCGGCGTGGTCCCGTGAACCAGAGTCAGCACTCTGGACTCCGGGTACCGTAGCCCGACTCGCCAGTGTCGGGCCAGACAGCCTCCCCTAGCCCGTTAGTGGAGGACTCGGGGTAGGTCAGGGATAGCTAGGGTGTATCCCCAGTTATACGGGTGAGGGGGCCGATACCCCTCGAGTGTTATATGCCCACTGTTGTACTGTAAAATAAATACACGTGTGCCTCAACCTCGGTGTCAAGCGTCCTCACCGGTACTTCACTGCACTGGCGTCATACGACAATTCGGATCCCATCTGTTGAGAAATGCACGGGGGACACACGCGGCCACGTGGTGAGAGAGGCATGGTGAGAGCTTTGATGTTCCTTCCCTTCTCCCACGAGGTCCAGGAACGCACAGCAGCAGCGGAAGCCACAGTAGCAGTGGCAGTCCTCTGATGCCCAGCAGCGGCTTGGACAGACCTCCCACTCCTCCACAGAGGGCTAACTCCACAGAGGGCCAGTGGTACCGCTTATTGGCAGGTCCACTCAGCTCCACATCTTCCTGGTGATCGGTGGAGAGTGGTCGCCAATCAATTGGAGGGGGAATCCTCGTGGGAGGGGGTGGGAGTGGTGGGTGGTTCTTACCGCAAACAGGAGCTGATGAATTCGACAAACTCCGGGTCATCGCTTTTGAGCACCCTGTGAAGTGGGAAGCTCCTCGGAACCCTTTTCTTGCCTGGGCAGAACATCTTCCCCGATGGTCTGCAGGAGCCATGCACAGCGGAAGAGACGAAGTCACCAACCACCACATCGCCCATCTACCCACTTACTGACCGATTCATCAACCCACTCATCCACCTACCCACCCATACACTCTTCCACCTACCCAATCGCTCACTCACCTATCCACCTACCCACTCATCTACCCACCCACTCATCTACCCACCCACCCACCTCTCACTGACCCGCTCACCCACCCTCTCACTGACCCGCTCACCCACCCACTCACCCATTCGCCCAATTACCCACCAACCTACTCGCCTACTCACCCACATACCCATCCACTTGCCCACACACCCATTTACCCACCCACATACCCAAGTAATGTAAAATACAAAGACGCCCCCTCCAAAACAAAATAACAACAGCCTGAATCCGGTCTGTCATTCACCCCACGCTTCAACTCACCAAAGAACTGCGTTCTGTCGGGTGCTCCATTCACCATGTACCTTGGAGGCATCCCCAGAATCTGCACATGGTTGACATGAAGACAAAGGTCACCCGTATAGCTTCGGCACACTGTCGGGACAAGTGCTGTTAGATCGAGTAGCAAAATTAGCAGCGTTTGTTGAGGGCCAGCACTCTGGCACACAGAGACAGGAGTGGCGGTGATTTCAGCCGCATCATCTCTACATAACAAAAAGGCTCAGTCCCTTTTACACGCACCTTTACATCATCCGCACCTAGTTTACACAACAAAGGCTCATTCCTAACAGCGTGCTTCAGCCGCACCGAACCTCACAAAAATAATATTCAGGGCCTACCTTGGCTCCTCCCACCCTCAACCAGTATATATACAAGGACTGTTTCTAGGAATTTCTCTCACTTGATACAGCTATCGTGCTGTGAATGTTCCACCTGAAGACGGAGGCTTGTGTTGCCTCCGAAACTTCGTAATTTTTATTTTATTATTTTACTTTATTATTTTTTCATTTTTGACTTTACCGAAAAAACCTAAGAATATGAATCCTTGCAGTCACGAAAGCTTCAAATCTAGAATTGACCCAGATACTTTACACACTCCACCAGGTACTCAGTTGAGGCTGTCTCGAACTAGAGGAGGCCCAGGACCAGTTCAGACAATCGTCACTGGTGTTGCCCATGAGCTGGAATCAACCTCAGTTTCTAGCACAGCAGCTGACCGCTACACTACCGCTCCCCCACACAAACAAGACACACACGTGTACACGCAACATACGACGGCCGTTATTCACAGATCACCAATTGGCCACCCCCCTCCTGCCACCCCATAGCCCACGACTCCAAGGAGAGAGGGGATCACGAGCGGACAGACGCCGTGTGGGAAATACCTCTATGCAGCGCGGGAGGTGATCTTCGTGGCTGTTGGACCGGAATAATTCCCTGCCCGTCGCCAACTCCGCCACCGTGCAGCCCAGCGCCCACATATCCACTCCACATGTCAAGCTATAGCCCAGCAACAGCTCCGGAGCCAAGTATTCTAGGGTCCACCAACATTCATAGCTGTACAAAAATCACAAGGACAACAAACATATGTGCGTGTGTACACACTGTGTCTTAAACAGCATCATCGTCATGCACATAAACAGTCACATGTACAGACACTCAGATACTCACACACAGACACACTCAGACAGACACTGACATATAGACACTCACACGGACGCAGAGAGACCCATGCATAAAGACAGCCATACAGACACCCACACGCAGACACTCACACACCCAGGTGAGGTTACTCACGTTGACTTTCCACGAAAAAGCTCGTGCCAAAGTCCGTGATCCTCACGGTGCCAGTCACGGTGTCTTTGACGAGAACATTTTCCTGGAGGAGGGTAGAATGAATTCAAACTCAGAGGTTATGCCGATATCATTCAGCCAGCAGTGGATCAATCACATACCACGACACACGCTAAACAGGGGAACTAGATGAGGCATAGCCTGTCGACAAGCGTCAGTCAAGTGCAATATTCGCTGTTTTCTGACAGCTGTCACTGGGGGTGCCCCTTTCAAATGTGTCAAAATTAAATTTTATTTAAAGCTTTCGTGACTGCAGGGATTCATCTTCTTGGTTCTTTCGGTAAAGTCACGTAGAAGGGAAATAATAAAATAAAACATAATAAAACAATTCTCACGACGTTTCGGCCACAACGCAAGCAGCCGTCCTCAGGTGACCTGAGAATTGTTTTATAATGTTTTTATAATGTTTTATTTTNATTATTTTATTATTTATTACTTCCCTTCTACGTGACTTTACCGAAAGAACCAAGAAGATGCGTCAAAATTGTAGATGTGAGTAGAGGCGTGTCACGTTCAAAGCACTCTCAGGCACCATCAAAGTGAAGGGGGTGGCTCTATTGACAACCGATTGCCGTTGCTCCAACAGGAGAGCTGCATGGAGCTCACAGCTGGATGAGTGCCCGTTAACGAGTTAGAGACAAAAAGCCACACACAAGAGAGTGCACGGATTCCGTGAAGCTTTCTACTGCACCTTTGTCTTTGGACGTTTTCAATTTGCAGATTGGAATTCGATAACGAGCAGTTGTCAGGCCAAAATGCACATTTCGCACGTTTTGAAAATTGTTCTTTTTAAATCCTTTATATTAAGTTCACTTGCTTGCTTTCTTGCGCGCTTGCGACCGTGCAAATCTTTCGGTCGTTTTTTTAACCCACTTCCCGTGATCCAATCGAGCTGAAAATTTTGCACACAGACTCGTTGTGCGTGACAATTTATTTTCGTGAAAAATGTTTTTCCTAAATTTTACACTTTTTAGGAAAAAAAAATGTCATATTTAATTTAAAATACCAATGTGATAAAAATGAACTCTTACTCAAGAAAACCAGAAATGAATAATAAAATAAAACCGATGCCACGCATATAAAGGATTTATAGTGAAAAACTTTGTTTTTACGGGTTAATTTTTTTACTCCATTTCATGTCTCCCAGGGTTTGGGGCAACGCTGATCAACGTTGCCGGTTTTCTCTCTGGTGAGTCCCCAAGAGTGACACGATTCTACACGATAGTTTAATTCATACCAGATCACATTCACCAGAGGTAGCATGACCCTGCCTCCTTCCAGTGAGATGGGCAGAGCTAACGTATCGACCCTGTGATCAACACGGCCGGTTTTCTCTGTGGAACGAGTCCTCAATAAAGATACACCTCTGCAATCTTAATTTGTAGCTTTCGTGACTGCAGGAATTACTCTTTGGTTCTTTCGGTAAAGTCACGTACAAAGCTTGCGTACTTTGTCACCCGTCGTCCTACTCATTGACATGCTAATTTTTTCTCTAACCCCTCCCTCTCCGCCCCCACCCCCTCTCTCTATTTAAGGCCTCGTCACAGAAACGTTCTCTGGTGTGCCGATGTGTGTTCTCTCTCTATGTATCTTTGCGATGTCTGTCTGCTTATATGTCTGTCTATAGTTTGCTGGTTAGATTTTTGTTGCTATTTCTTTTATACCTGATGACGATTGCTTGTGTTGCAATCGAAACGTCGTATGCTATTATTTTATTTCTTATTTTATCTTTATACGTGACTTTACCGAAAGAACCAAAGAGTGATACACCTCTGCACCAAAGTGAAAGCTGAACGCTGTGTCCACTCACAGGCTTGATGTCCGCGTGGACGATTTCCTGGAATATGTGGCGCAAGAACTTGAGGATGCCCCTGGTGTAGGTTTTCACCATCGCCATGTCCAACCGCCGGAGCCCCGCATTCCTAATCACTTCATGAAGGCTCTCCCTGTGAGAGAGGCAGAAGCAGCAACAAAAACACGGCATCAGTACCATCCCCTACAATGCTGCACTGATTCTGATAACGATAATCACGTTCATATTGTACGTTCACGTGCACGTTTATGACCAATATTAAGAGTTATAGTTGCGTGTGGGTTGAGGTCGTCAATTTGCCCATAAACCAAATCAGTTGGCATATCTGCCCACTTGACAACTTGATTTCATTGGCTTTGTTGCCGGGTAGTGGAGGGTTATCCATTGGGAGAAGATAAAAACTCAACACAGGGATTTTCGCCGAGAGGCACAAGCATCACCACTGCCATGCAGCCACCCTGCTGATTGAGTGGAGGCGTGGGTTGGTGAAAGTGGCAGGGCTAATGGAGGAAAGACAAGTGGCCTCCAATGCACCCGTGGCACATGGCAGCTCCACAGGATTACAATGCATGGGTGGTGGCGTGGGCATCTCAACATTAACAGCTTACTCTTTGGTTCTTTCGGTAAAGTCACGTATAAAGATAAAATAATAAATTAATAATAGCATACTACGACGTTTCGATTGCAACACAAGCAATCATCATCAGGTATAAATGAAATGAAATAGCAACAAAAATGTAACCAGAAAACTATAGACAGACATATAAGCAGACAGATATCACCAAGATACATATGTTTGTCTATAGTTTTATGGTTAGATTTTTGTTGCTATTTTATTTATACCTGATGATGATTGCTTGTGTTGCAATCAAAACGTCGTAGTATGCTATTATTTAATTTATTATTTTATCTTTATACGTGACTTTACCGAAAGAACCAAAGAGTAATTCCTGCAGTCACGAAAGCTCCAAAATTAAGAATTAACAGCTTGCCGCGGTGGCGAGATGACATCTCCCCGCCTGGTATGGAGGAGGTCCTAGGTTTGATCCCGACCGTGATGCCTGTAGATTTGGAGTTTGCATGTTCTCCCGTGGGCATGTGAATTTTTCTGTGGGTCCACTGGTTTTCCCCTCCACATTTATAATCAAAATGCTACTTTTAGATTTAAAGCTTTCGTGACTGCAGGGAAGACTTTCGTGACTTGGACAGGTGGACCTGTTCTTCACCTGAGGACGGCTACTTGCGTTGTGGCCGAAACGTCGTGAGAATTATTTTATTATGTTTTATTTTTATTATTTATTATTTCCATTCTACGTGACTTTACCGAAAGAACCAAGAAGAAAAATGCTACTTTGTTAAGCTTTTATTTGTGGTCTGGTCGCTTCTAAAAAGTTAAGTTAGTTAACCACATTATTGGCGGAGGGGGGGGGCATGCAGTACATACTTCAACAGCTCCATGACGATACAGTAGTGTCCTCGAAATGAAATATGTTCAGGACTTTGATGACGTTGAAATCTTCATCACTGCCCTCGTCCTGAAGTTCCAGAGCTATCTGGAGCTCCATCTTCTGGTATGTTTCTTGCTTGGAGCTGCACAGAGGAAGTCCACAAATGAAGAGCCTACATTTACTTAAGGGATATCCAGAGCCAAATTCTACTTACAATAAAATAATTAAATATGAATTCACCAGGTCTAACAGCACCAGGAGTTCCAGTAGCACACTCGACTAACATTGGTTAGGAGCTCCCACAGAGGGAGCAGGAGCCGGTGTAGGGCACCCAATAGGATTTGAAAGTGAAGAACCATTCAAATCGGATTGTCATTTGAGAAATCTAAATGCAAACTCATGTTAACACAACGCATTAATTCTAGATTTGAAGCTTTCGTGACTGCAAGGATTCATATTGTTAGGTTTTTTCGGTAAAGTCACGTAGGTAAAAAATTCAAATTAATAAAAGAAAATAAAATAAAATAAAATCACGACGTTTGGAGGCAACACAAGCCTCCGTCTTCAGGTGGAACCGTCACAGCCACGACAGCTGTATCAAGTAAATGAGAGATTACAAGAGCTACCACTCCGTATATATAATGGTTAAGAGGGGAAGGGCCAAGTACGGCACACTTTTTATTAATATGGTAAGGTGAGGCTTAAGACTAAGAATAGACGTGACTTTACCGAAAAAACCTAAGAATATGAACACAACGCATTCTCACTTTAATGTGCCTCTTCATTCGGGCACACTTTTCGCATAACGCGGAATGTGCCCGTAATAACACGAACGCGCCCATTGCAACACGGAACGCTTCACGTTATAACGTAGAACACGCCTGTTAAAACACGAAACCCGCCCGTTATAACACGATCTGTGAGTAGTCGACAACAAACTACTTTCTTGAGCTGCAATGATACATTACTCGCAATGATAAAGTAACGTAACGGCATACCCTCAGTCATTGGTCTCGTCATCTCAAGGTGTATGAGTGCATTGTATCTCGCCAACCATTATTATTAGATTATTTATAGGAAAATTATTTTCGCTCAATACTTTTTTACTGAACGCTGAACTTTTAAGGAATGTATCTACAGCATTAAATGAGGAATTCCGTAATGTGCAGGTAATCTTTCAGCAATGGATGTTTTGCCCCAATATTAGTTTACACTGTGTGTGTATTTAAGCTTTAGGGAGGAAAAATCTGAGAACCCAGAAGGAACTGATGCAGAACAGGGGTAGAACATGCAGACTCCATACAGCAGAGCACCCGAATCAGGAGTCGAACCCAGGCCCCCCTTCTCGCTTTGATGTACGAGTGTCACCGCTGCATCGCACGGCTGCCCGTGGTAACGGACTTAACAACAACATCGGCCTCGTGACGGCGCGGCTCTGAAGTCTTACCTCGATGGTGACACCAGGATCTTGATGGCCACCAGGATGTTTCTTTTGTGATCAAGGCACTGGATCACCTGGCCTTGACCTCCTTCTCCAATCTTCTTCAGCACCTCATAGCGATAGCGGAGGTGCTCATGCCGGAACTGCACAAAAGGTACAATCATTTAAAGTGAATATAATTAAAATCACAAAGTTTAAGAAGTGAAAATGTATATTCTTTGGGATATGCAAATTCCTTTGTCAAGGCGCTCTTCCCCCTCCAACCCAGATTAAATATATGCTGCCAAGCCTGGTGGTGTTCATTCAGACGGTGTCTCCCCGACAGACCTGTTCTTCACCTGAGGACGGCTGCTTGCGTTGTGGCCGAAACGTCGTGAGAATTATTTTATTATGTTTTATTTATTATTTTATTATTTCCATTCTACGTGACTTTACCGAAAGAACCAAGAAGATGAAACAGCTTAACAGCCCATTGGATTTCCTGCAGTATAAATACTTCTGATTCTACTGGGCACGTGTTAACAAACAGCTTCACAGCCCATCGGATTTCCTGCGTCATTCAGACGCTGTCTTTCTGACAGACCTGTTCTTCACCTGAGGACGGCTGCTTGCGTTGTGGCTGAAACGTCGTGAGAATTATTTTATTATGTTTTATTTTATTATTTTATTATGTTTATTTTATTATTTTATTATGTTTTATTTTATTATTTTATTATGTTTATTATTATTTTATTATTTCCATTCTACGTGACTTTACCGAAAGAACCAAGAAGATCTTTCGGTAAAGTCACGTACATAGATTGAAAGAAATACTAAAAACTAAAAACAATCAAAGGGTTGCCGGGTGAAAATTATCATGTTAATGACAGATTAGTATGTTACTGGAATATCGCAGAGCCACAACCGAGGGGTCGGCACGCAAAGTGGCTGTGTTAGTATGAAAGCGCAAGTTTGAAATGGGCAAAAAGCACAACTATCATCAGTAGGTGGTAGGATGGAAGATCATAGCCATTATGACTTAAACTGGTTGATAACGTCCTTCCAATGATTACTCAGTTTGTACCCATCTTCTCGGTTTAAATTGTGTCTGTGTCGATAAAAATGGATGGCTTCATGAATGAATCTTTGTTGATAGCCAGTGGGCTTGCAAAGTACCTTCGTCTTAGAGAAATACATTTCATGTGAGCCCACTGCATTAAAACAATGATCAGCCACGGCTGAGGTATTGGTCCTACCGTGTTTCAGATCCTACCTAGTTTCGGATTGCCTTATGTTCACGAACATAAGGCAGATCTGAAACTGTCGGGTTGGCTGCCCACCACTTGCATTAATATTGGCTGCTGACATTTGGGCTATGCCCATTTCAAACCCTAATAAACAGTTTGCCTTTGGAAGCTAACCCCCTTTTCCTGAAGTCGACCGATTTGTTGCGATTGAAACGTGTAGTTTTAGTTTTTATTTTCTTTGAACCTATCTACGTGACTTTACGAAAGACCCAAAAATATGAATTCTGCAGTCACGAAAGCTTTAAGTCAAGATTTAAGTGAGAATGTAATTTTCTAATATATTTTCTGTAATGATTACGTTTTTTTAAATCTGTCATTGTGGAATGTTCTGATGTCTGCTGGCTCAGTCACCCTTCAAAAAGAGCTTCTTAGCTCAATGGGATTTACTCGCGATAAAAAATTTGATTCTGAAGTGCATTGGTGTGTGTGATAGCCCTGGTTGGTACTTCAGGTGCAATGACAAGAAGCCACAAACCCGCTACCGATGGGCCCTGTGACCGCCCCCACAGCTGGTGTTTTGTTGCGAGCCTCACCAGAATGTAATTTCGTTCGTAGTCGTCGTATCCATCATTGTTGAATCCCTGAGATTTGTTGAAAGTGCAAAGTACCACACTTCCTGCATGGCTGCGAGTTCTAGCTTCTCACGGTTGGTCAAGTGAGGCCAAAGAGAGCCATGATTTCTGCAGACATGAGAATAACAACATCTGTGTGATCCCAAAGTGAGCAATTTGTAGGAAAATATTACAGGATTGGATGTTTTGGCCAATACCAGTTATGTATGTATGTTGAACTTCTTTGCACCGTACGTAGCAATGGTGCCAAATGGATACGCGGGGAAGGAAAATTATTCTAAACATGAAAAGTTCTAAAGAAAGTAGTTTTCAATCTAGATGATTTAAAAGTGTATAGCTCCATGGCTTCCTAATATCGGAAGTGCATCTGAAAGCGTGTGATGTGCTGAGGCCAGAGCACAGATAATCATCCCCATGCAACATGGCCACCATGATGCAGTCCCCCATGCAACATGGCTACCATTAAGTCCCGCATGCAACACTGCCAACATGAAGTCCCTCATGCAACGTGGCCACCTGGATATCACCCATGCATCATGGCCGCTATGAAATCTCCAATGCATCACGGTCACTGTGACATCCACCATGCAACATGACCATTGTGATGTTCCACCATTCACCATGGCCCTCTGTGACGTCCCTCATTACTGTTCTTACCTTGCGGTGATTTGCTGCAGATGGAGGCGGTGCCCTCTGAGGACAGCGCACTCCATGTGGTGCAAGATTCACCCTTACTCCTCGCCTCTCCAGCTCGGCTCATCTACACACACACAAAGACAAAGGTCCACCATGTAAACTTTAGCAAGATGTTGGGGAAAGGCAGGAGGTGAACACTGAGCCAGGATCTCTGAGATCCTGGGCTCCACAATCAGGAGGGTCCTGCCAAGATGTTGTGTCAGTTCTCAGCGTTGGGATATTTGGCCAATATCTGATGTCACACTTGGATTTACAATGAGACACGTGTGGATTTAGAGGACACACGCAGGTTAATGGCATCCTTCAAACTGTTAAGAGAAGAGGGGCTGGGCCAGGACATGCCACGGCCAGGAGGAACAACGATGGCCGATGGTCAAGAAGAATAACGGAGCTGCAGCCAAGTATCGGAACACGTTTGAGAGGACAGCTTCCAGAGAGATGGAGCGACAAAATCGGTGCTTGGTGGATTATGCCAGGATCATGAGGGGTAGCAGGAATTCAGGGAAGGAGGCCTTCATCCAGTAGTGGATAGATACAAGTACTGTAGATTATTCACGTGTAGACAGGCAGGTACACAGACAGGATCTCAGGGGAGATACTCTGATAGATGCACACACTCAGGCAGGCAAGTAGATGCACACTCAGGTATATGGATAGGCGACAGGTAGCCACACGCAGAGTGGAGAGCACACGTCCATCCATACTTCACCACACGAGTCGAAGAGCTACACGTACCTCCATGGCAGCAACTTGCAGAGCAGGGTGCACAGAACTCACAGCGTCTCTCGCACAGTCCGGGTCTCTGCGTGCGGAGCAGGAGACGAAGGCGAGGATCACAAAGAGTCGAGGGGCGTGAGGGCTCCCAGATCTCAACACGAGTCACAACGCGGGCTTACACCCTCACCATGAACCCACATCATCAACACAGACTCACATCATCACCACTCACTCACAACACGAAATACAAAAACAACAACAACCGACATTCGCCACTAAGTAGGGGTGATGACACCACGGCGCTGTGCCGGGCCAGGTGCACTTTTAGTCCACGTGAAGTGTCGAAGGCTGACAAGACGTCACGGGATAGACCCAGGTTCCAAAGGTTGGCTGAGATGACTGGTAGATACACCAGCTGTATCCCCAACTGTGCTAACTTGTTGAATTTTATCCGCTACTCGTGTGAGCGTCACTCCTCTGTCCTCGGTTGTTGTTGGAAGGCGACTGCCTCCTACTGCCCGTGGATCCTTCACGAGCTTCCTCGTGAAGGATGCTATCCACACCGCTGATATCAGTCTTCTGCAAGTCCACTCAGCTCCACATCCTCCCATACAGCATCAGTCCATATTTTGACAGCCCATGTCGTGCCCGTTTAGCCCCTTTATGCAACCAAAAGAAACTGCTTGGGTATGCGGTCTACAAGACCCAGCCAATGCAGCCTTGCCTGCCGGAGGAGCTTACTGGTGGGAATGTCTCCAGATCTTCAAGCATTTGTGAGCCCCTCAAACAATCCAGCCTGGTTAAACCCAGGATGGATCGTTCAATCAACACACCACCATCAACACCACATCACATCACCAACAATACCACCCGCAACACACCACAAACAAGAATATCACCACCATCAACCCATCACCAAAACCATCACACCCCATCAACATCACCTCCATCAACACCCCCATTAACGCACCAACACCACCATCACCAACACCCAAATACCACTCCATCAACACCACCCCATCAACACCAACCACCAACAGCACATCAAACAACACCACACACCACCACAACCACCAACTCACCACACCACCAACACACACAACACCACCACAACACCACAATCACAATACCACCACATAACAATATCACCGCATCAACATCACAACACCACCAACAAACTAACAATACCATCAACATCCCAACCNATCACCAACCCCCATCAACACCAACACCACCACAGCACCATCACAACACACCAACACGACCACCACAACCCAACACCACACCAAGACCACCACATCAACACCTCCAACACTAACATACCACCACCATCACATCACCAACC
The DNA here is from genome assembly GCA_018977245.1 of Lethenteron camtschaticum. Lineage (NCBI taxonomy): Eukaryota > Metazoa > Chordata > Hyperoartia > Petromyzontiformes > Petromyzontidae > Lethenteron > Lethenteron camtschaticum. Next base: position 23,683 of record WFAB01002325.1, on the reverse strand, counting down.
ACCACTACCAAGACCACCAACACACCAATCAACACACCAACACTAACAATACCAACATCACAACACATTACCACTACCAAGACACCACCAACACAACACCACCAACACTAACAACACCACACCAAGACACCAACAACACACAATCAACAACACCACCACCAACACCACCACAATCACAGACAACACCACACGACCACCACACCACCAACAACACCAACATCACAACAACACACCAAGACCACCACCATCAACACACCAACACCACAATACCACCACCATCAACACCAACAACACCACCACCACTAACAACAAAGATAAAGATCCCCCTTATAGCTGAAATAGACTGTTGGGGCAAGTGCTGTTAGCCAGCAGCACCTATGAAGGGCAGAACGGCACACGAGGGGNTGGGTGGCCAGCACCACGCCCGGCCGCCTTTGTGTTTACACACACACAGACTCACACACACACAGACTCACACACACACACCACAGACACACACACACACAGACTCACACACACACACACACAGACTCTCACACAGACTCACACACACAGACTCACACACACACACAGACTCACACACACTCACACACACACAGACACACACACAGACTCACACACACACNGACTCACACACACACAGACTCACACCATTTCTCACCTTCGCCAGATGCTCCCCCCGACCGGAGCCCTCCCCCCACCGGAGCCCCTCCCCCCACCGGAGCCCTCCCCCCACCGGAGCCCCTCCCCCNGCCTTCACCCCCTCGCCCGCCCCTCCCCCTGCTGCTACTTCCGCTGAGGCCGGGGCGAGTGGAGGCGGCGCTGTGCATTGTGGGTGGCGAGCGGACGGTTTGAATTCCCGCTCGCGGCCACCGCCGGCGGCTCGCTGGCTGGGCCTCCTCTAGGTCGACTCAGCCGAACAAGGCGAGCACCTTGCACGCTGTGGACGCAGCAGCAGCAGCAGTGGCGGTGGTGGGGGGGGCAGAGGAGGCGCCTGCTGAGTTCACGGCCCTGCTGCTGCTGATGATGAGGAGAGGCACTGCCAGATTGTGGCTGATGGGACGAGTTACATTTAGTTGTTTGTGTCTCTGGAGGGCGGATTTGTTGTCGTGGCAGAAATGGCCTCGACTAGAGGCCGCGATGTGGAGTGTTTGGTCTACTCTTCCACGCTGGCGTGCCCGCACTTTACCCCGATACACACGCGGGGCGTGAGCTCACTGGGCTTGCAATGCAGAGGTGCAGGTTCGAGTCCATTTCACACTCAGCCACTCGGCCACTCACTCAGTCACTCACCCACCCAGCCACCCACTCAGCCACTCACCACTCAGCCACCCACTCAGCCACTCACTCAGTCACTCACCCACTCAGCCACTCACCCACAGAGGGATAAAGACCCTTTATGCAGTGGTTGTGTAGTATCTGCGTCAATGTTTTTGTGTGGTTATGGTGGTGGTTATGGTGTGGTTGTGGTGATGGTGGTGGTGGTTGTGGTTATGATCATGGCTTAGTTTTGGTTGTATAGGTGGTTGTGGTGGAGGTTACAGGTGGTTATGTGGTTGTTATGGTAGTTATGGCTCTGGTTGTGGTGGTTTAACTTGTGGTTATAATTGTGGTTGTGTAAGTTGTGGTTATATGTGTGTTTGTGGTTATATTTGTTATAATTGTGTAGGTTGTGGTTGTAGTGGACATAGTTGTGGTGTAGGTGGTTATGATGGTTGTTATGGTAGTTGTATTATTTTGAACTTCAATTGCACCCTACCCAGCCGACCGTGCTAATTGGAGGTGTGGTTATCGTTGTGGTTATTTTATGGTTGTTTTGGTTTTAGTTGTGGTGGTGATTGTGGTTGGTGCAGGTGCTGGGATGAAGGATGCGTTCCGTGTCCTCTGCTCATGCGGCTCCAACAACGATTGCTCCAGCCAGCACTGCCGCCCTGTGGTCACATGACCTTGCCTCCCAGCATACCTTGCAGTCGTCATTGATTCTGGGCCATATTTACCTCCTGCATCTCTATAGGAGCTCTCGCTTCCTCCACAACTCTCCTCCTACCTCTGCTCGCTCTCCCGTGTCTCCATCCCCCCTCTTCTTTCTGGAAGGTTCAGGGGTCAGGAGTTGACTGGCTGCACTCTGACCTTTGACCTTGGCTGTCACCCGAGTGGGATTATCTAACAGCAGTCAACCCATAGTATCAGGATCTGTCCCGTGACCTCCTGCTGCACCTAGCCTGGCACAGCAGTAAACCCATGGCACCTGGTTTGTTTGATGACATTACCGCCACGTAGTGGCGAATGACGGCCATTGTCATTGTGAGTTTGTGTGCTTGTGTGTGAGTAATGGTGATTGAGTGTGTGACTATCATGTCGTGTCTGTGTGAGTTGGATGGTAGGGGTGTGTTTATGAGGGTGAGTGTGTGGATGTGTGAGTATCATGGTGAGTATGTGAGTGATGGTATGTGACAGTGTGAGTTTGATGGTGATTGTATCATGGCGAGTGCAAGCAATACTGAGCTTGACTTATTCCCCCCCCCCCTTTACCCACTCTTCCTCCCTCTCCCTGTCTCCCCCACTCTCCCCACCCACTCTACCTCCCTCCTTCCCTGCCTCTCTATCCTCTCCTTTCTCCCGTAACTACCTCGACTGTTATACAGGAGGTCGTGGGTTCGATCCCTACCCTCACACCTGCTATATATTTAGAGTTTGCGTGTATCTCTCCCTCTCTCCCCGTGGTCACGTTCAGAGTGTTTGTTTCTATAAATGTCGACGTGATGATAGGCCACTTCGTTGACCTATCATTTGTGGCGTTTTCCCTTCTGAAGAAGAGCTGTGTCGCTCGATGGGCATTACCTGGAAAAATTGAAATAGTTTAGTTTCCTCTTTTCCTCCTCCCTTCCTCCCTGTCCACACCCCCCCCCCAGCACAACAACAAGAAGCAGGAGGAGGATGGTTTGTCTCCCAAGCCGAGCACTTCCGGGTCCACCTTCATGTCCTCCCTCTGCCCCGGGGGTGGGGCGGGAGATCCCCTCGCACAGGTTACGGTACCCACCCACATACACACGGGCTTACGGTGCCCCCACTACACATACGCACAGGGGTACGGTACCCCCACTCACATGCCAGGCTATGTGCACCACACAGAGACCCAAAGACTCACACATAGATCCATAGACTCACACAGACCCATTGACTCGCACAGAAACCAATTAACAAAAAAAAAGACCCGTCGAAACACGGACAATATACTTACACAAAGACACAGACTCGCACAGACTCATCCACTCGTGCACCCACCCACTCAACGACTCACAGGCTTACGCACTCACCCAATCCCTCACATACTCACTCAGCCGCTCACTCAGAAATTCACTCAAGAACTCGCTCACCCATTTACCCACCCACTTGCTCACCCACTCGTGCATCCACTCACAGAATCACTCGTAAACTCACCCACTCACACCTCAGAAACTGACTCACAAAATAATTAATCCACTCACTCGTGCACTCACTCGCCACTTACCCATGCGTGCACAGATTCACCCACTTACTACTCGGTCACAGACTCCCTCTCTGATAGACTCACTCATAGACTCACTCGCTCACAGACTCAATCACTCACAGACTCACTCAAGCTCTCACCCACTAACTTATTCAGAAACTCACTCAACCACCGACCCACTTACTTAAAAACTACCTCACTTATCCGCACCCATTCACTGACCTACTTACTCATCCACTCGCTCAGCCACTCACTGACCAACTCACTCACTCACAAACTCAGTCGCTCACTCATCCACTCACTCCGAAACTCATTCATCCACCCACCGACTCACTCGCAACCATTAACTCATCCACTCAATAATTTCATTCATTCACTCATCCACTCACTCAACCATTCACTCATTCAACAACCCACTCACTCACCCACCACTTGGAGACTCTCTCTCACCCACTCACTCACCTACTCGCCCAGTCTATTAGCCACTCATTCAGAAACTCACTTACCTACTCACTCACCCACACAATCGATCAATCACTCACTCACCCACTCACTCATCCACTCTTCTACTCACTTAAGAACCCACTCCCTCAACCACCAAGTCAGAATATCACTCCTCCACTCACCATTTACTCACCCACTCGCTCACCCACTCATTCAACAACTTTCTCACTCGTGGACTCACTTCTTATCCACTCACTCATCCATTCACTCACCCACTCGCTCACCCACTCGCTCACCACTCGCTCACTCGCTCACCCACTCGCTCACCCACTCGCTCACCCACTCGCTCANAGACTGACTCAGAAACTCACTCATCCAAGCATTCACTCACTGACTCACCCATTCATTTAACCATTCACTCACAGACTCACTCGCTCACAAACCCACGAACCGATTCAGAAACTCAGTCAACCACCAAATCACCTACTCAAAAACTCCTTTACTCATCCGCACTCACTCACTAACCTATCTACTCATTTACTCAATCAGCCACGCTTACTCACTAACTCGCTCACTCATGCACTCAGAAAATCACTCATTCACTCACTTAGAAACTCCTACAATCACTGACCCACTCGCTCAAAAACTCACTCATCTACTCTCTCGCTCACTTTCTTATTTACTCACCCACTCCCTCACCAATTCACTCGTTTCCCCACTCATTCCTTCAGTCACTCACTCATTGAGCAACTCGGTCAATCATTATCTAATTCAATCACTCACCCATTCACTCGGAGACTCACTCGCTCACTCATCCTCCACTCACCCACTAACCCACTCAGAAATCACTCAGCTACTCACTCACCACTCATTCACCCACTCATCCACTCATTGAATAAATCACCTACTCGCCCACTTTCTCACCCACTCAATCAGAAACTCATTCACCTACTCACCCACATACTCACCCACTTACACTCGGGAGTGGGTGGTTTTAGAGTTCAGTGTTAATCATTGGGACTCCCATAGGGTTCAATGTTGCTCACTGGGTCTCCCATAGGGTTGAGTGTTAATAAATGGGTCTCCCATAGAGTTCAGTGTGACTCACTTGGGCTCCCATCGGGTTCAGTGTTAATCACTGGGTCTCCCATAGGGTTCAGTGTTAATCATTGGGTCTCCCATAGGTTCAGTGTTAATCACAGACCCATAGATTCCTAAAACCCTAACCCTATAAACACGTAAGGCTCTATACCCCTAACTCTCAAAACTCCGAAAACTATAACCCTCTAATCCCCTTCACCCTTAACACCCTAACCTTTCAATCCCCTTAACCCTCTAAACCCCTCACCCACTAAACCCACTAAACCCTATGCCTCTAAATCCAACCCCTAACCCTTTGAACCCCTAACTTTCTCCAATCCCATAATAAAGGGGTTTTTTGCGGTAAGATCATGTGAATATAAATGTGTCTTAAAACCCATCACCACCCGACACAGTCAATTAATAAAGTTTGTCGCGTGAACAAAAAGTGCCAATTAGTTTCTACTTTAGCACATCGGTGTGTTGGAGACTAACCCAAATTAACCTTTATTATGAATAACCCTCAACCCCATAACTCCCCCTGCGCCACCCCCATGTCCTCCCTCACCCCCTCACCCCCCCAGCTGCTACTTCCGTTGAGGCCGGGGCGAGTGGAGGCGGCGCTGTGCATTGTGGGTGGCGAGAGGCTGATTTGGATTCCCGCTCACGGCCACCGTCAGTGGCTCGTGGCGGCTCGCTGGCTGGGCCTCCTCTACGTCGACTCAGCCAGAAGCAGGTGAGAACCAAGCGCGGTGTGGACACATCAGCAGTGGCGGTGGTGGGGGGAGACAAAGGAGGCACCTGGCCCACAGGTGCCTCCTTTGTCTCCCTCCTCTCTCTCCCGTGTCTCCTCCTCTCTCTCCCGTGTCTCCCTCCTCTCTCTCCCGTGTCTCCCTCCTCTCTCTCCCNGTGTCTCCCCGTGTCTCACTCCTCTCTCTCCCGTGTCTCCCTCCTCTCCCCGTGTCTCCTCCTCTCTCTCCCGTGTCTCCCTCCTCTCTCTCCCGTGTCTCCCTCCTCTCTCTCCCGTGTCTCCCTCCTCTCTCTCCCGTGTCTCACTCCTATCTTTCCCCGTGTCTCCCTCCTCTCTCTCCCGTGTCTCCCTCCTCTCTCTCCCGTGTCTCCCTCCTCTCTCTCCCGTGTCTCCCTCCTCTCTCTCCCGTGTCTCCCTCCTCTCCCGTGTCTCACTCCTCTCTCTCCCGTGTCTCCCTCCTCTCTCTCCCGTGTCTCCCTCCTCTCTCTCCCGTGTCTCCTCCCTCTCTCCCGTGTCTCACTCCTATCTTTCCCCGTGTCTCCCTCCTCTCTCTCCCGTGTCTCCCTCCTCTCTCTCCCCGTGTCTCCCTCCTCTCTCTCCCGTGTCTCACTCCTCTCTCTCCCCGTGTCTCCATCCTCTCTCTCCCATGTCTCCATGTCCCCTTCTCTCTAGGTGGTGCAGGTTCAGGAGTTTACTGGCTGCACTCCGACCATTGGCCTTGGCTGTCGCCCAAGTGGGATTGTCGCACAGCAGTCAACCCATAGCATCAGTATCTGTTCCATGACCTCCTCCTGCACCTAGCCTGGCACAGCAGTCAACCCATGGCACCTGGCTCTGTCCCATGACCTCCTGCACCTAGCCTGGCACAGCAGTCAACCCATGGCACCTGGGTTGTTGTGATATCACCATCATGTAGTGGCAAATTACGGCTGTTGTCATTGTGAGTTTGTAGGCTTGTGTGTGAGTAATGGTGCGTGTGTGACTTTCATGACGTGTGTGAGAGTAGGATGGTAGGGTGTGTGAGTGTCATGGTGAGTGTGTGTGTGAGTATTATGGTGAGTGTGTGGGTGTGAGTATCATGGTGAGTGTGTGTGTGTGAGTGTGTGTGTGTGAGTGTGAGTGTGTGAGTATCATGGTGAGTGTGTGTGTCATGGTGAGTGTGTGTGTGTGAGTATTATGGTGAGTGTGTGTGTGAGTATCATGGTGAGTGTGTGTGTGTGATGGTGTGTGTGTGTGTGTGTGAGTATCATGGTGAGTGTGGGTGTGTAAGTGTCATGGTGAGTGTGTGTGGTGTGAGTGTCATGGTGAGTGTGTGGTGAGTATTATGGTGAGTGTGTGTGTGTNAGTGTCATGGTGAGTGTGTGAGTGTCATGGTGAGTGTGTGTGTGTGAGTGTCATGGTGAGTGTCTGTGTGAGTATCATGGTGAGTGTGGTGTGTGAGTATTATGGTGAGTGTGTGTGTGTGTGAGTATTATGGTGAGTGTGTGTGTGTGTGAGTATTATGGTGAGTGTGTGTGAGTATTATGGTGAGTGTGTGTGTGTGTGTTATGGTGAGTGTGTGTGTGAGTATTATGGTGAGTGTGTGTGTGTGTGAGTATTATGGTGAGTGTGTGTGAGTGTCATGGTGAGTGTGTGTGTGAGTATTATGGTGAGTGTGTGTGTGAGTATTATGGTGAGTGTGTGTGTGTGTNAGTATTATGGTGAGTGTGTGTGTGTGAGTGTGTGTGTGTNATGGTGAGTGTGTGTGAGTATTATGGTGAGTGTGTGTGTGTTATGGTGAGTGTGTGTGTGTCATGGTGAGTGTGGTGTGTGAGTATTATGGTGAGTGTGTGTGTGTGAGTATTATGGTGAGTGTGTGTGTGAGTGTCATGGTGAGTGTGTGTGTGAGTATCATGGTGATGTGTGTGATATTATGGTGAGTGTGGGTGTGTGAGTGTCATGGTGTGTGTTTTGTGTGAGTATTATGGTGAGTGTGGGTGTGAGTATTATGGTGAGTGTGTGTGTGTCATGGTGAGTGTGGGTGTGTGTGAGTATTATGGTGAGTGTGTGTGTGTGAGTATTATGGTGAGTGTGGGTGTGTGAGTGTCATGGTGAGTGTGTGTGTGAGNATTATGGTGAGTGTGTGTGTGAGTGTCATGGTGAGTGTGTGAGTGTCATGGTGAGTGTGTGTGTGTGATGGTGAGTGTGTGTGTGAGTATTATGGTGAGTGTGTGTGTGAGTGTCATGGTGAGTGTGTGTGTGAGTGTCATGGTGAGTGGGGTGAGTTGTGTGTGAGTGTCATGGTAGTGTGTGTGTGAGTATTATGGTGAGTGTGGGTGTGTGAGTGTCATGGTGAGTGTGTGTGTGTCATGGGAGTGTGTGTGTGTCATGGTGAGTGTGTGTGTGGGTGTGTGTGAGTATTATGGTGAGTGTGTGTGTGTTGTCATGGTGAGTGTGTGTGTGTGTGAGTATTATGGTGAGTGTGTGGGTGTCATGGTGAGTGTGTGTGTGTGAGTATCATGGTGAGTGTGTGTGTGTGTGAGTATTATGGTGAGTGTGTGTGTGTGAGTATTATGGTGAGTGTGTGTGTGAGTGTCATGGTGAGTGTGTGTGTGTGAGTGTCATGGTGAGTGTGTGTGTGAGTATTATGGTGAGTGTGTGGGTGTGATGGTGAGTGTGTGTGTGAGTGTTATGGTGAGTGTGTGTGTGTGAGTGTCATCGTGAGTGTGTGGTGTGTATCATGGTGAGTGTGTGTGTGAGTGTCATGGTGAGTGTGTGTGTGAGTATTATGGTTAGTGTGTGGGTGTCATGGTGAGTGTGTGTGTGAGTGTCATGGTGAGTGTGTGTGAGTGTCATGGTGAGTGTGTGTGTGAGTGTCATGGTGAGTGTGGGTGTGTGAGTATTATGGTGAGTGTGGTGTGTGGTGGGTGTGTGTGAGTGTCATGGTGAGTGTGTGTGTGAGTGTCATGGTGAGTGTGTGTTGAGTGTCATGGTGAGTGTGTGTGTGTGTGTGTCATGGTGAGTGTGTGTGTGTGTGAGTATTATGGTGAGTGTGGGTGTGTGAGTGTCATGGTGAGTGTGTGTGTGTGTGTGTGTGAGTGTCATGGTGAGTGTGTGTGTGAGTGTCATGGTGAGTGTGTGTGTGAGTATTATGGAGGTGTGTGTGTGTGTGTGAGTGTCATGGTGAGTGTGTGTGTGTGAGTGTGTGAGTGTGTGTGTGTCATGGTGAGTGTGGTGTGTGTGTATTATGGTGAGTGTGGGTGTGTGAGTGTCATGGTGAGTGTGGTGTGTGTGAGTATTATGGTGTGTGTGTGTGTGAGTGTCATGGTGAGTGTGTGTATTATGGTGAGTGTGTGTGTGTGAGTATCATGGTGAGTGTGGGTGTGTAAGTGTCATGGTGAGTGTGTGTGTGTGTGTGTCATGGTGAGTGTGTGTGTGTGAGTATTATGGTGAGTGTGTGTGTGTGTGAGTGTCATGGTGAGTGTGTGTGTGAGTGTCATGGTGAGTGTGTGTGTGTGAGTATCATGGTGAGTGTGTGTGCGTGATTGTCATGGTGAGTGTGTGTGTGTGAGTATCATGGTGAGTGTGTGAGTGTCATGGTGAGTGTGTGTGTGTGAGTATCATGGTGAGTGTGTGGTGTGAGTGTCATTGTGAGTGTGTGTGTGTGAGTATCATGGTGAGTGTGTGTGTGTGAGTGTCATGGTGAGTGTGTGGGTTTGTGAGTATCATGGTGAGTGTGGGGTGTGAGTGTCATGGTGAGTGTGGGTGTGTGAGTGTCATGGTGAGTGTGTGTGTGAGTGTCATGGTGAGTGTGTGTGTGAGTGTCATGGTGAGTGTGTGTGTGAGTATCATGGTGAGTGTGGGTGTGTGAGTGGCATGGTGAGTGTGTGTGTGTGAGTATTATGGTGAGTGTGTGTGAGTATCATGGTGAGTGTGGGTGTGTGAGTGTCATGGTGAGTGTGTGTGTGTGAGTATCATGGTGAGTGTGAGTGTCATGGTGAGTGTGTGTGTGAGTGTCATGGTGTGTGTGTGTGTNTCATGGTGAGTGTGGGTGTGTGAGTGTCATGGTGAGTGTGTGTGTGAGTGTCATGGTGAGTGTGTGTGTGAGTATTATGGTGAGTGTGTGTGTATTATGGTGAGTGTGTGTGTGTGAGTTATGGTGAGTGTGTGTGTGTTATGGTGAGTGTGTGTGTGTTATGGTGAGTGTGTGTGTGTGTTATGGTGTGTGTGTGTNAGTGTCATGGTGAGTGTGTGTGTGTGAGTATTATGGTGAGTGTGGGTGTGTGTGAGTATTATGGTGAGTGTGTGTGTGTGTNAGTGTTATGGTGAGTGTGTGTGTGTGTTATGGTGAGTGTGTGTGTGTNAGTATTATGGTGTGTGTGTGTGTGAGTGTCATGGTGAGTGTGTGTGTATTATGGTGAGTGTGTGTGTNAGTATTATGGTGAGTGTGTGTGTGTGTGTCATGGTGAGTGTGTGTGTGAGTGTTATGGTGAGTGTGTGTGTGAGTATTATGGTGAGTGTGTGTGTGTGAGTATTATGGTGAGTGTGTGTGTTATGGTGAGTGTGTGTGTGAGTTATGGTGAGTGTGTGTGTGTCATGGTGAGTGTGTGTGTGTGTGTCATGGTGAGTGTGTGTGTGTGAGTATTATGGTGAGTGTGGGTGTGTGTGGTGTCATGGTGTGTGTGTGTGTCATGGTGAGTGTGTGAGTGTCATGGTGAGTGTGGGTGTGTGAGTGTCATGGTGAGTGTGTGTGTGTGTGTGTCATGGTGAGTGTGTGTGTGTGTNTCATGGTGAGTGTGTGTGTGAGTATTATGGTGAGTGTGTGTGTGTCATGGGAGTGTGGGTTGTGAGTGTCATGGTGAGTGTGTGTGTGAGTGTCATGGTGAGTGTGTGTGTGAGTGTCATGGTGTGTGTGTGTGTGAGTGTCATGGTGAGTGTGTGTGTGAGTGTCATGGTGAGTGTGGGTGTGAGTGTCATGGTGAGTGTGTGTGTGAGTGTCATGGTGAGTGTGTGGGTGTGTGAGTGTCATGGTGAGTGTGTGTGTGAGTGTCATGGTGAGTGTGTGTGAGTGTCATGGTGAGTGTTGTGTGTGAGTATATGGTGAGTGTGGGTGTGTGAGTGTCATGGTGAGTGTGTTGGTGTGTGAGTATCATGGTGAGTGTGGGTGTGTGAGTGTCATGGTGAGTGTGTGGGTGTGTGAGTGTCATGGTGAGTGTGTGGTGTGTGAGTGTTATGGTGAGTGTGGGTGTGTGAGTGTCATGGCGAGTGTGTGGGTGTGTGAGTGTCATGGTGAGTGTGTGGGTGTGTGAGTATTATGGTGAGTGTGGGTGTGTGAGTGTCATGGTGAGGGTGGGTGTGTGAGTGTCATGGTGAGTGTGTGGGTGTGTGAGTATCATGGTGTGTGGTGTGTGAGTATTATGGTGAGTGTGTGTGTGTATTATGGTGAGTGTGTGTGTGAGTGTCATGGTGAGTGTGTGTGTGAGTATTATGGTGAGTGTGTGTGTGAGTGTCATGGTGAGTGTGTGTGTGTGTGAGTATCATGGTGAGTGTGTGTGTGAGTGTCATGGTGAGTGTGTGTGTGTGTGAGTATCATGGTGTGTGTGTGTGAGTATCATGGTGAGTGTGTGTGAGTATTATGGTGAGTGTGTGTGTGAGTGTCATGGTGAGTGTGTGTGTGTGCGCATCATGGTGAGTGTGTGGGTGTGTGAGTATCATGGTGAGTGTGTGTGTGAGTATCATGGTGAGTGTGTGTGTGAGTATTATGGTGAGTGTGTGTGTGTGNCATGGTGAGTGTGTGAGTGTGTGTCATGGTGAGTGTGTGTGTGTGTGAGTATTATAGTGAGTGTGGTGTGTGAGTGTCATGTTGAGTGTGTGTGTGTGAGTATCATGGTGAGTGTGTGTGTGTCATGGTGAGTGTGTGTGTGTCATGGTGAGTGTGTGGGTGTGTGAGTGTCATGTTGAGTGTATGTGTGTGAGTGTCATGGTGAGTGTGTGGGTGTGTGAGTATTATGGTGAGTGTGGTGTGTGAGTATTATGGTGAGTGTGGGTGTGTCATGGTGAGTGTGTGTGTGTGTGTGAGTGTCATGGTGAGTGTGGGTGTGTGAGTGTCATGGTGAGTGTGGGTGTGTGAGTGTCATGGTGAGTGTGTGTGTGTGAGTGTCATGGTGAGTGTGTGGGTGTGTGTGTCATTGTGAGTGTGTGTGTGTATCATGGTGAGTGTGTGGGTGTGTGAGTGTCATGGTGAGTGTGTGTGTGTGAGTATTATGGTGAGTGTGGGTGTGTGAGTGTCATGGTGAGTGTGGGTGTGTGAGTATCATGGTGAGTGTGGGTGTGTGAGTGTCATGGTGAGTGTGTGGGTGTGTGAGTGTCATGGTGAGTGTGTGGGTGTGTGAGTATTATGGTGAGTGTGGNTGTGTGAGTATTATGGTGAGTGTGGGGTGTGTGAGTGTCATGGTGAGTGTGTGGGTGTGTGAGTGTCATGGTGAGTGTGTGTGTGTGAGTATTATGGTGAGTGTGGGTGTGTAAGTGTCATGGTGAGTGTGGGTGTGTGAGTGTCATGGTGAGTGTGTGGGTGTGTGAGTATCATGGTGAGTGTGTGTGTGAGTATTATGGTGAGTGTGTGTGTGAGTGTCATGGTGAGTGTGTGTGTGTGAGTATTATGGTGAGTGTGGGTGTGTGAGTGTCATGGTGAGTGTGTGGTGTGTGAGTATTATGGTGAGTGTGTGTGTGAGTATTATGGTGAGTGTGTGTGTCATGGTGAGTGTGTGTGTGTGAGTATTATGGTGAGTGTGGTGTGTGAGTGTCATGGTGAGTGTGTGTGTGTGAGTATCATGGTGAGTGTGTGTGTGTCAGTGTCATGGTGAGTGTGTGTGTGTGAGTATCATGGTGAGTGAGTGTGTGTGTGAGTATCATGGTGAGTGTGTGTGTGAGTATTATGGTGAGTGTGTGTGTGAGTGTCATGGTGAGTGTGTGTGTGTGCGCATCATGGTGAGTGTGTGTGTGTGAGTATCATGGTGTGTGTGTGTGAGTATCATGGTGAGTGTGTGTGTGAGTATTATGGTGAGTGTGTGTGTGTCATGGTGAGTGTGTGAGTGTGTGTCATGGTGAGTGTGTGTGTGTGAGTATTATGGTGAGTGTGGGTGTGTGAGTGTCATGTTGAGTGTGTGTGTGTGAGTATCATGGTGAGTGTGTGTGAGTAATGGTGAGTGTGTGTGTGTCATGGTGAGTGTGTGGTGAGTGTCATGGTGAGTGTGTGTGTGTGAGTATTATGGTGAGTGTGGGTGTGTGAGTATTATGGTGAGTGTGGGTGTGTGAGTGTCATGATGAGTGTGTGTGTGTGAGTGTCATGGTGAGTGTGTGGGTGTGTGAGTATTATGGTGAGTGTGTGTGTGTGTGTGAGTATTATGGTGAGTGTGGGTGTGTGAGTGTCATGGTGAGTGTGGNTGTGTGAGTGTCATGGTGAGTGTGTGTGTGTGTGTNAGTATCATGGTGAGTGTGGGTGTGTGAGTGTCATGGTGAGTGTGTGGGTGTGTGAGTATTATGGTGAGTGTGGGTGTGTGTCATGGTGAGTGTGTGTGTGAGTATTATGGTGAGTGTGTGTGTGAGTGTTATGGTGAGTGTGTGTGTGTGAGTATTATGGTGAGTGTGTGTGTGAGTATTATGGTGAGTGTGTGTGTGTGAGTGTTATGGTGTGTGTGTGAGTATTATGGTGAGTGTGTGTGTGTGAGTATCATGGTGAGTGTGTGTGTGTGAGTGTCATGGTGAGTGTGTGTGTGTGGGTATCATGGTGAGTGTGTGTGTGAGTATTATGGTGAGTGTGTGTGTGTGTGAGTGTGTGTGTGTGAGTATTATGGTGAGTGTGTGTGTGTGAGTATTATGGTGAGGGTGTGTGTGTGAGTGTCATGGTGAGTGTGTGTGTGTGAGTATTATGGTGAGTGTGTGTGTGAGTGTCATGGTGAGTGAGTGTGTGTGAGTGTCATGGTGAGTGTGTGTGTGTGAGTATTATGGTGAGTGTGTGTGAGTGTCATGGTGAGTGTGTGGGTGTGTGAGTATCATGGTGGGTGTGTGAGTGTCATGGTGAGTGTGTGTGTGTGAGTGTCATGGTGAGTGTGTGTGTGTGAGTGTTATGGTGAGTGTGTGTGTGTGAGTATTATGGTGAGTGTGGGTGTGTGAGTGTCATGGTGAGTGTGGGTGTGTGAGTATCATGGTGAGTGTGGTGTGTGAGTGTCATGGTGAGTGTGTGTGGTGTGTGAGTGTCATGGTGAGTGTGTGGGTGTGTGAGTGTTATGGTGAGTGTGGTGTGTGAGTGTCATGGCGAGTGTGTGGTGTGTGAGTGTCATGGTGAGTGTGTGGGTGTGTGAGTATTATGGTGAGTGTGGGTGTGTGAGTGTCATGGTGAGTGTGGGTGTGTGAGTGTCATGGTGAGTGTGTGGGTGTGTGAGTATCATGGTGTGTTGGTGTGTGAGTATTATGGTGAGTGTGTGTGTGTATTATGGTGAGTGTGTGTGTGAGTGTCATGGTGAGTGTGTGTGTGAGTATTATGGTGAGTGTGGGTGTGTGAGTGTCATGGTGAGTGTGTGTGTGTGTGAGTATCATGGTGAGTGTGTGTGTGAGTGTCATGGTGAGTGTGTGTGTGTGTGAGTATCATGGTGAGTGTGTGTGTGTGAGTATCATGGTGAGTGTGTGTGAGTATTATGGTGAGTGTGGGTGTGTGAGTGTCATGGTGAGTGTGTGTGTGTGCGCATCATGGTGAGTGTGTGGGTGTGTGAGTATCATGGTGTGTGTGTGTGAGTATCATGGTGAGTGTGTGTGTGAGTATTATGGTGAGTGTGTGTGTGTGTCATGGTGAGTGTGTGAGTGTGTGTCATGGTGAGTGTGTGTGTGTGAGTATTATAGTGAGTGTGGGTGTGTGAGTGTCATGTTGAGTGTGTGTGTGTGAGTATCATGGTGAGTGTGTGTGTGTCATGGTGAGTGTGTGTGTGTCATGGTGAGTGTGTGGGTGTGTTAGTGTCATGTTGAGTGTATGTGTGTGAGTGTCATGGTGAGTGTGTGGGTGTGTGAGTATTATGGTGAGTGTGGGTGTGTGAGTATTATGGTGAGTGTGGTGTGTGAGTGTCATGGTGAGTGTGTGTGTGTGTGTGAGTGTCATGGTGAGTGTGTGTGTGAGTGTCATGGTGAGTGTGGGTGTGTGAGTGTCATGGTGAGTGTGGGTGTGTGAGTGTCATGGTGAGTGTGTGTGTGTNAGTGTCATGGTGAGTGTGTGGGTGTGTGAGTGTCATGGTGAGTGTGTGTGTGTAATGGTGAGTGTGTGGTGAGTGTCATGGTGAGTGTGTGTGTGTGAGTATTATGGTGAGTGTGGGTGTGTGAGTGTCATGGTGAGTGTGGGTGTGTGAGTATCATGGTGAGTGTGGGTGTGTGAGTGTCATGGTGAGTGTGTGGGTGTGTGAGTGTCATGGTGAGTGTGTGTGTGTGAGTATTATGGTGAGTGTGTGAGTATTATGGTGAGTGTGTGTGTGTGAGTATCATGGTGAGTGTGTGTGTGAGTATTATGGTGAGTGTGTGTGTGAGTGTCATGGTGAGTGTGTGTGTGAGTATTATGGTGAGTGTGGGTGTGTGAGTGTCATGGTGAGTGTGTGGGTGTGTGAGTATTATGGTGAGTGTGTGTGTGAGTATTATGGTGAGTGTGTGTGTCATGGTGAGTGTGTGTGTGTGTGAGTATTATGGTCAGTGTGGGTGTGTGAGTGTCATGGTGAGTGTGTGTGTGTGAGTATCATGGTGAGTGTGTGTGTGTCAGTGTCATGGTGAGTGTGTGTGTGAGTATCATGGTGAGTGTGTGTGTGTGAGTATCATGGTGAGTGTGTGGTGAGTATTATGGTGAGTGTGGGTGTGTGAGTGTCATGGTGAGTGTGTGTGTGTGCGCATCATGGTGAGTGTGTGGGTGTGTGAGTATCATGGTGTGTGTGTGTGAGTATCATGGTGAGTGTGTGTGTGAGTATTATGGTGAGTGTGTGTGTGTGTCATGGTGAGTGTGTGTGTGTCATGGTGAGTGTGTGTGTGAGTATTATGGTGAGTGTGGGTGTGTGAGTGTCATGTTGAGTGTGTGTGTGTGAGTATCATGGTGAGTGTGTGTGAGTAATGGTGAGTGTGTGTGTGTCATGGTGAGTGTGTGGTGAGAGTCATGGTGAGTGTGTGGGTGTGTGAGTATTATGGTGAGTGTGGGTGTGTGAGTATTATGGTGAGTGTGGGTGTGTGAGTGTCATGATGAGTGTGTGGGTGTGTGAGTGTCATGGTGAGTGTGTGGGTGTGTGAGTATTATGGTGAGTGTGTGTGTGTGAGTATTATGGTGAGTGTGGGTGTGTGAGTGTCATGGTGAGTGTGTGTGTGAGTGTCATGGTGAGTGTGTGTGTGTGTGAGTATCATGGTGAGTGTGGGTGTGTGAGTGTCATGGTGAGTGTGTGTGTGTGAGTATTATGGTGAGTGTGGGAGTGTGTGAGTATCATGGTGAGTGTGTGTGTGTGAGTATGATGGTGAGTGTGTGTGTGAGTGATGGTGAGTGTGTGTGTTGAGTATTATGGTGAGTGTGTGTGTGTGAGTATTATGGTGAGTGTGTGTGTGTGAGTGTTATGGTGTGTGTGTGTGAGTATTATGGTGAGTGTGTGTGTGTGAGTATTATGGTGAGTGTGTGTGTGAGTATCATGGTGAGTGTGTGTGTGTGAGTGTCATGGTGAGTGTGTGTGTGTGGTATCATGGTGAGTGTGTGTGTGAGTATTATGGTGAGTGTGTGTGTGTGTGAGTGTCATGGTGAGTGTGTGTGTATTATGGTGAGTGTGTGTGTGTGAATATTATGGTGAGGTGTGTGTGTGAGTGTCATGGTGAGTGTGTGTGTGTGAGTATTATGGTGAGTGTAGGTGTGTGAGTGTCATGGTGAGTGAGTGTGTGTGAGTGTCATGGTGAGTGTGTGTGTGTGAGTATTATGGTGATGTGGGTGTGTGAGTGTCATGGTGAGTGTGTGGGTGTGTGAGTATCATGGTGAGTGTGTGGTGTGTGAGTGTCATGGTGAGTGTGTGGGTGTGTGAGTGTCATGGTGAGTGTGTGTGTGTGAGTGTTATGGTGAGTGTGTGTGTGTGAGTATTATGGTGAGTGTGGGTGTGTGAGTGTCATGGTGAGTGTGGGTGTGTGAGTATCATGGTGAGTGTGGGTGTGTGAGTGTCATGGTGAGTGTGGGTGTGTGAGTGTCATGGTGAGTGTGGGTGTGTGAGTGTTATGGTGAGTGTGGGTGTGTGAGTGTCATGGCGAGTGTGTGGGTGTGTGAGTGTCATGGTGAGTGTGTGTGTGTGAGTATTATGGTGAGTGTGGGTGTGTGAGTGTCATGGTGAGTGTGGGTGTGTGAGTGTCATGGTGAGTGTGTGGGTGTGTGAGTATCATGGTGTGTTGGTGTGTGAGTATTATGGTGAGTGTGTGTGTGTATTATGGTGAGTGTGTGTGTGAGTGTCATGGTGAGTGTGTGTGTGAGTATTATGGTGAGTGTGGGTGTGTGAGTGTCATGGTGAGTGTGTGTGTGAGTATCATGGTGAGTGTGTGTGTGTNAGTGTCATGGTGAGTGTGTGTGTGTGTGAGTATCATGGTGAGTGTGTGTGTGTGAGTATCATGGTGAGTGTGTGTGAGTATTATGGTGAGTGTGGGTGTGTGAGTGTCATGGTGAGTGTGTGTGTGTGCGCATCATGGTGAGTGTGTGGGTGTGTGAGTATAATGGTGAGTGTGTGTGTGTGAGTATCATGGTGAGTGTGTGTGTGAGTATTATGGTGAGTGTGTGTGTGTGTCATGGTGAGTGTGTGAGTGTGTGTCATGGTGAGTGTGTGTGTGTGTGAGTATTATAGTGAGTGTGGGTGTGTGAGTGTCATGTTGAGTGTGTGTGTGTGAGTATCATGGTGAGTGTGTGTGTGTGAGTATCATGGTGAGTGTGTGTGTGCCATGGTGAGTGTGTGGGTGTGTGAGTGTCATGTTGAGTGTATGTGTGTGAGTGTCATGGTGAGTGTGTGGGTGTGTGAGTATTATGGTGAGTGTGGGTGTGTGAGTATTATGGTGAGTGTGGTGTGTGAGTGTCATGGTGAGTGTGTGTGTGTGAGTGTCATGGTGAGTGTGTGTGTGAGTGTCATGGTGAGTGTGTGTGAGTGTCATGGTGAGTGTGGGTGTGTGAGTGTCATGGTGAGTGTGTGTGTGTGAGTGTCATGGTGAGTGTGTGGGTGTGTGAGTGTCATGGTGAGTGTGTGTGTGTAATGGTGAGGTGAGTGTCATGGTGAGTGTGTGTGTGTGAGTATTATGGTGAGTGTGGGTGTGTGAGTGTCATGGTGAGTGTGGGTGTGTGAGTATCATGGTGAGTGTGGGTGTGTGAGTGTCATGGTGAGTGTGGGTGTGTGAGTGTCATGGTGAGTGTGTGTGTGTGAGTATTATGGTGAGTGTGTGTGTGAGTATTATGGTGTGTGTGAGTGTCATGGTGAGTGTGTGGGTGTGTGAGTGTCATGGTGAGTGTGTGTGTGTGAGTATTATGGTGAGTGTGGGTGTGTAAGTGTCATGGTGAGTGTGGGTGTGTGAGTGTCATGGTGAGTGTGTGGTGTGTGAGTATCATGGTGAGTGTGTGTGTGAGTATTATGGTGAGTGTGTGTGTGAGTGTCATGGTGAGTGTGTGTGTGTGAGTATTATGGTGAGTGTGGGTGTGTGAGTGTCATGGTGAGTGTGTGGGTGTGTGAGTATTATGGTGAGTGTGTGTGTGAGTATTATGGTGAGTGTGTGTGTCATGGTGAGTGTGTGTGTGTGAGTATTATGGTGAGTGTGGGTGTGTGAGTGTCATGGTGAGTGTGTGTGTGTGAGTATCATGGTGAGTGTGTGTGTGTCAGTGTCATGGTGAGTGTGTGTGTGAGTATCATGGTGTGTGTGTGTGAGTATCATGGTGAGTGTGTGTGTGAGTATTATGGTGAGTGTGTGTGTGAGTGTCATGGTGAGTGTGTGTGTGTCATGGTGAGTGTGTGGGTGTGTGAGTATCATGGTGAGTGTGTGTGTGTGAGTATCATGGTGAGTGTGTGTGTGAGTATTATGGTGAGTGTGTGTGTGTCATGGTGAGTGTGTGAGTGTGTGTCATGGTGAGTGTGTGTGTGTGAGTATTATGGTGAGTGTGGGTGTGTGAGTGTCATGTTGAGTGTGTGTGTGTGAGTATCATGGTGAGTGTGTGTGAGTATCATGGTGAGTGTGTGTGTGTCATGGTGAGGTGTGTGAGTGTCATGGTGAGTGTGTGGGTGTGTGAGTATTATGGTGAGTGTGGGTGTGTGAGTATTATGGTGAGTGTGGGTGTGTGAGTGTCATGATGAGTGTGTGGGTGTGTGAGTGTCATGGTGAGTGTGTGGGTGTGTGAGTATTATGGTGAGTGTGTGTGTGTGTGAGTATTATGGTGAGTGTGGGTGTGTGAGTGTCATGGTGAGTGTGGTGTGTGAGTGTCATGGTGAGTGTGTGTGTGTGAGTATCATGGTGAGTGTGGTGTGTGAGTGTCATGGTGAGTGTATGGGTGTGTGAGTATTATGGTGAGTGTGGGTGTGTGTGAGTATCATGGTGAGTGTGTGTGTGTGTGAGTATTATGGTGAGTGTGTGTGTGAGTGTTATGGTGAGTGTGTGTGTGTGAGTATTATGGTGAGTGTGTGTGTGTGTGAGTATTATGGTGAGTGTGTGTGTGTGAGTGTTATGGTGTGTGTGTGTGAGTATTATGGTGAGTGTGTGTGTGTGAGTATCATGGTGAGTGTGTGTGTGTGAGTGTCATGGTGAGTGTGTGTGTGTGGTATCATGGTGAGTGTGTGTGTGAGTATTATGGTGAGTGTGTGTGTGTGTGAGTGTCATGGTGAGTGTGTGTGAGTAATGGTGAGTGTGTGTGTGTGAGTATTATGGTGAGGGTGTGTGTGTGAGTGTCATGGTGAGTGTGTGTGTGTGAGTATTATGGTGAGTGTGGTGTGTGAGTGTCATGGTGAGTGAGTGTGTGTGAGTGTCATGGTGAGTGTGTGTGTGTGAGTATTATGGTGAGTGTGGGTGTGTGAGTGTCATGGTGAGTGTGGGTGTGTGAGTATCATGGTGAGTGTGTGGGTGTGTGAGTGTCATGGTGAGTGTGTGGGTGTGTGAGTGTCATGGTGAGTGTGTGTGTGTGAGTGTTATGGTGAGTGTGTGTGTGTGAATGTTATGGTGAGTGTGTGGGTGTGTGAGTGTCATGGTGAGTGTGTGTGTGTGAGTGTCATGGTGAGTGTGGGTGTGTAAGTGTCATGGTGAGTGTGTGGGTGTGTGAGTGTCATGGTGAGTGTGGGTGTGTGAGTGTCATGGTGAGTGTGGGTGTGTAAGTGTCATGGTGAGTGTGTGGGTGTGTGAGTGTCATGGTGAGTGTGGGTGTGTGTGAGTGTCATGGTGAGTGTGTGGGTGTGTGAGTGTCATGGTGAGTGTGGTGTGTGTAAGTGTCATGGTGAGTGTGTGGGTGTGTGGTGTCATGGTGAGTGTGTGTGTGTGAGTGTCATGGTGAGTGTGGGTGTGTGTGAGTGTCATGGTGAGTGTGGGTGTGTGAGTGTCATGGTGGGTGTGTGTAAGTTCATGGTGAGTGTGTGGGTGAGTATTATGGTGAGTGAGTGTGTGGGTGTGAGTATTATGGTGAGTGTGTGTGTGTGAGTATTATGGTGAGTGTGGTGTGTGTGTATTATGGTGAGTGTGTGTGTGTGTTATGGTGAGTGTGGTGGAGTATTATGGTGAGTGTGTGTGTGAGTATTATGGTGAGTGTGGGTGTGTGAGTATTATGGTGAGTGTGTGTGTTGCGAGTATTATGGTGAGTGTGGGTGTGTGAGTATCATGGTGAGTGTGTGTGTGTGAGTATTATGGTGAGTGTGTGTGTGTGAGTATCATGGTGAGTGTGTGTGTGAGAGTGTCATGTGAGTGTGGGTGTGTGAGTATCATGGTGAGTGTGTGTGTGAGTGTCATGGTGAGTGTGGGTGTGTGAGTATCATGGTGAGTGTGTGTGTGAGTGTCATGGTGAGTGTGTGGTGTGAGTATTATGGTGAGTGTGTGTGTGAGTATTATGGTGAGTGTGTGTGTGAGTGTCATGGTGAGTGTGGGTGTGAGTGTCATGGTGAGTGGGTGTGTGAGTATTATGGTGAGTGTGTGTGTGAGTATTATGGTGAGTGTGTGTGTGAGTGTCATGGTGAGTGTGGGTGTGTGAGTGTCATGGTGAGTGTGGGTGTGTGAGTATCATGGTGAGTGTGGGTGTGTGAGTATCATGGTGAGTGTGTGGGTGTGTGAGTATTATGGTGAGTGTGGGTGTGTGAGTGTCATGGTGTGTGTGTGAGTATTATGGTGAGTGTGTGTGTGTGAGTATTATGGTGAGTGTGTGTGTATTATGGTGAGTGTGTGTGTGTGAGTATCATGGTGAGTGTGTGTGTGAGTGTCATGGTGAGTGTGTGTGTGTGAGTATTATGGTGAGTGTGTGTGTGTGAGTATTATGGTGAGTGTGTGTGTGTNTCATGGTGAGTGTGTGTGTGAGTGTCATGGTGAGTGTGTGTGTGTGAGTATTATGGTGAGTGTGTGTGTGTATCATGGTGAGTGTGTGGTGTGAGTGTCATGGTGAGTGTGTGTGTGTGTGAGTATCATGGTGAGTGTGTGTGTGTGAGTATCATGGTGAGTGTGTGTGTGAGTGTCATGGTGAGTGTGTGTGTGTGAGTATCATGGTGAGTGTGGGTGTGTGAGTATCATGGTGAGTGTGGGTGTGTGAGTGTCATGGTGAGTGTGTGGGTGTGTTAGATGGCTGGCAATGTTGATGGGTGGTGATGATGATGCAAGCCTTGTGCTCGAGAATGGCACACTGAACTCTGAGTACCCTTCAAGTGCTGTCTGGTCCACATCGTAAATGGCAGGACGTTCCAACCTGTTCTTTGTTTAAGAGCAACGTTGGTCACAACAATGTTGTTACTTCTTACAGCTGGAATTTATCCTAAGTACATGGAGAACCACATTGCAGCCATGTGATGGTTTATGTTGTGCAGTGAATGCTGACCGGGCTAAGATCATTAACTCGCTAGACTTGAGAATCTGCTTTGATCACAGGTGACTGCCTGGATTCAATCCCAGGTACTCCGTGGTGCCAATTCAGTGCTATGACCACAAGGTCCATGGGCCACCTCTAAACACCCCCCACCCTAAAGACATAAGCAGCAACCTGGTTAGTGAGCAGCAGCATTCTTTGAATAGTTTTCCCAAGCAATTGGGATTGTGGAGCAGTGGCACAGTCCTGCATTTGCTTTCTCTTTAATCCACCAAACGCAACTTGCCGCTCGATTGTGGCACACCCATTTTTACACTTGTTTCAACTGCTGTGGCAGATGGTGGAGCAGGACATTGGAGCAGAGCGCAGTGGAGACGTGGGGCAATAGAGCAGAGGAGCAATGGAGCAATGAGGCAGTGCAGCAAAGGAGCAGTGGGGCATTGGAGCAGTGGATCAGTGGGGCAGATGAGTGGATTTGACGTGAAGAAAGCAAATCACCTGAATGTGCTCTGAAGAAGAACCATTTCCCAAAACGTCTCTTTTTATCTATGTCCTTGTCCCACCGCACACACAGCCGGGACACCGCACACACGAGCCAAGGCACATTTTACCAACCCAGGCAGCACTCGCAAGCAATGCAACATTACGTTGTGTCCTCATGAGTTGATTTCACAAAGTTTATAGTAACAACAACAACAAAAATATTGATCCTAATTCTTAACCGGGTGGCCTTAAGTCTTGGCACGTGCAGGTTTTGTTCATTGTCTGCACCAGACCCCTCCAGCTGTCTCATTCTGGGTCAGCTGCCCTTACATGTCCTGGAAACCATGGCAAGGTCATCGCATGAGGACCGCCTGGATGAAAACCAGCACGGAAGGGGCCCAGTGTGGGGCCGGCTATGCTAATGGAATAGTCCCATGTGTGTGTGTGATGTGAGGTCTCCTGGCAGCAGTCATTCTCCGCTGCAGTGCTGGCATCTGCTGCTCAGTTTCATTCTCCAACTGTGGTCCCAGCGGCACCATGGGTCGTGTGGTAATAGCAGTCACGGTTGGCACCGATCCACGACCACCACCCCTACTGGGCGGTGGACCTGCCTCCACAAAGTAGCATGTGGCGGAGGAGTGAGGTGAACGCTCTCGCCATGCGAGCGAGGCCCCCTCCCTTCCTCTTCTTTTCGTGCATCTCCACCTGCACCTCCTCCATCTTCTCCTCCTCTGTCTCATCCTCCTCCATCCCCTCTTCTTCATCCTCCACCGCCATCTTCTCCTCTACCTCCTTCTCTTCCTGTGTCACCTCCGTCTTCTTCTCCATCTCCTCCTCCACTAGCACCATCTCTTCCTCCTTCATCTTCTCCTCCTCACCCTCCTGCACCACCATCTCCACCCTCTTCTCTTCCTCCATCACCATTGTTTCCGCTTTGTCCGTCGTCTCCATCTCCTCCACCACGACCATCTGTTCATCCTTGTTGTCGCCTTGTCCTCCATCTCCGTATGTCTTTATCCTCTCCCTCCGTGCTCTCCATTGTCACCATCACAATCTTGTCCTCCTTTGCCTTCTCTTCCTCCGTCTCTACTCATCCTCCATCTCCTTCACCTCTTCCTTCGTCTCCTTCTGCACAACCTCTGACTTCGCTTCAAAGGCCTGGAGGAGTGAGGAGGAGGGCTGCTTTGGCTCAGATCTGTGAAGAGACAAACACGACACCTTCCACCTTCTGCTACGGCAGACATCGCCATCTCCCATCGTCCGTGGTGGAATGTGTGCGGATTAATTCGAGCTTAATACAAACAGCAATAACGACATGGCCAGTAAGTGTGCTTCATATTGGTGCTGTCATTATCATGGGGCAAGGCTATCCTTGAGATTGTTCAGCTGTGTCTCACACAGACTG
>WFAB01002324.1:0-44956 GCA_018977245.1 Lethenteron camtschaticum | reverse complement strand
CCCCCCCCCCCTCTCTCTCCTTACACAACCATCCCCCCCCCCCTCTCTCTCCTTACACAACCACCCCCCCCCCTCTCTCCCTACACAACCATCACCCCCCCCCCTCTCTCTTCCCTTACACAACCATCACCCCCCCCCCTCTCTCTCCTTACACAACCATCACCCCCCCCCCCCCTCTCCTCCCCCCCCCCCCCCCCCCCCCCTTACACAACCATCCCCCCCCCCCCCTCTCTCCTTACACAACCATCACCCCCCCCCCCCTCTCTCCTTACACAACCATCACCCCCCCCCCCCCCCCCCCCCCCCCCCCCCCCCCCCCCCCCCCCCCCCCCCCCCCCCCCCCCCCCCCCCCCCCCCCCCCCCCTCTCTCTCCTTACACAACCATCACCCCCCCCCCCCTCCTCCTCCTCCTTACACAACCATCACCCCCCCCCCCCCCCCTCTCTCTCCTTACACAACCATCACCCCCCCCCCCCTCTCTCTCCTTACACAACCATCACCCCCCCCTCTCTCTCCTTACACAACCATCACCCCCCCCCCCTCTCTCTCCTTACACAACCATCACCCCCCCCCTCTCTCTCCTTACACAACCATCACCCCCCCCCCTCTCTCTCCTTACACAACCATCACCCCCCCCCCCTCTCTCTCCTCCAACCTCACCCCCCCCCCTCTCTCTCCTTACACAACCATCACCCCCCCCCCCTCTCTCTCCTTACACAACCATCACCCCCCCCCCTCTCCTCTCTCTCCTTACACAACCATCACCCCCCCCCCCCCTCTCTCTCCTTACACAACCATCACCCCCCCCTCTCTCCCTTACACAACCATCACCCCCCCCCCTCTCCTCTCTCTCCTTACACAACCATCACCCCCCCCCCCTCTCCTCTCTCTCCTTACACAACCATCACCCCCCCCCCCTCCTCTCTCTCCTTACACAACCATCACCCCCCCCCTCCCCCCCCCCCCCCCCCCCCTCTCCTTCCAACCCCCCCCCCCTCTCTCCTCTCTCTCCTTACACAACCATCACCCCCCCCCCTCTCCTCTCTCTCCTTACACAACCATCACCCCCCCCCCCTCTCCTCTCTCTCCTTACACAACCATCACCCCCCCCCCCCCTCTCTCTCCTTACACAACCATCACCCCCCCCCTCTCTCTCCTTACACAACCATCACCCCCCCCTCTCTCTCCTTACACAACCATCACCCCTCTCCTCTCTCTCCTTACACAACCATCACCCCCCCCCTCTCTCTCCTTACACAACCATCACCCCCCCCCTCTCCTCTCTCTCCTTACACAACCATCACCCCCCCCCTCTCTCTCCTTACACAACCATCACCCCCCCCCNTCTCTCTCCTTACACAACCATCACCCCCCCCCCTCTCCTCTCTCTCCTTACACAACCATCACCCCCCCCTCTCTCTCCTTACACAACCATCACCCCCCCCTCTCCTCTCTCTCCTTACACAACCATCACCCCCCCCTCTCTCTCCTTACACAACCATCACCCCCCCCCTCTCTCCTCTCTCTCCTTACACAACCATCACCCCCCCCCTCTCTCTCCTTACACAACCATCACCCCCCCCCCCTCTCTCCTCTCTCTCCTTACACAACCATCACACCCCCCCTCTCTCCTCTCTCTCCTTACACAACCATCACCCCCCCCTCTCTCTCCTTACACAACCATCACCCCCCCCTCTCTCTCCTTACACAACCATCACCCCCCCCCCCNTCTCTCCTTACACAACCATCACCCCCCCCCTCTCCTCTCTCTCCTTACACAACCATCTCTATACCCCCCCCCCCCACACGTGTCACCCCTCCCGTGTCACCCCCCCCCCCCCGTGTGTCTGTGCCTCTCCCCGTGTCCCCCCGTGTCCCCGTGTCTCTCCCCGTGTATCTGTGTCTCTCCGTGTGTCCCCGTGTCTCTCCCCGTGTCACCCCCCCCCCCGTGTGTCTGTGTCTCTCCCCGTGTATGTCTCTGCGTCTCTCCCCGTGTCCCCGTGTCTCTCCCCGTGTCTGCCCCCGTGTCCACGTGTCTCTCCCCGTGTCTCTGTGTCTCTCCCCGTGTCCCCGTGTCTCTCCCGTGTCTCTNCCCGTGTCTCTCCCCGTGTATCTGTGTCTCTCCCCGTGTCCCCGTCNCTCCCCGTGTCCCCGTGTCTCCGTCTCTCCCCGTGTCCGTCTCTCCCCGTGTCCCCGTGTCTCTCCCCGTGTCCCGTGTCCCGTGTCTCTCCCCGTGTATGTATCTGTCTCTCCCCGTGTCCCCGTGTCTCTCCCCGTGTCTCCGTGTCTCCGTGTCTCTCCCCGTGTATGTCTCTGTGTCTCTCCCCGTGTCCCGTGTCTCTCCCCGTGTATGTCTCTGTGTCTCTCCCCGTGTCCCCGTGTCTCTCCCCGTGTGTGTCCCCGTGTCTCCGTGTCCCGTGTCCCCGTGTCTCTCCCCGTGTATGTATCTGTGTCTCTCCCCGTGTCCCGTCCGTGTCTCCGTGTCTCCGTGTCTCTCCCTCTCTGTCTCTCCCCGTGTCCCCGTGTCCCGTGTCTCTCTCCGTGTATGTCTCTGTGTCTCTCCCGTGTCCCCGTGTCTCTCCCCGTGTCTCTCCCCGTGTCTCTCCCGTGTCCCGTGTCTCTCCCCGTGTCTCTCCCCGTGTCCCCGTGTCTCTCCCGTGTCTCCCCCCGTGCCCCCGTGTCCCCGTGTCTCTCCGTGTATGTCTCTGCGTCTCTCCCCGTGTCTCCGTGTCTCCGTGTTCCTGTATCTCTGCCCGTGTCTCTCCCGTGTCTCTCCCGTGTCCCCGTGTCTCCGTGTCTCTCCCCGTGTAGAGAGGGGGGGGNTAAGGAGAGCAGAGCGTGAACTATTTGATGAAATATTTCATTAAAAAAATTAACCCGTAAAAACAAAGTTTTTCACTATAAATCCTTTATATGCATGGCATGGGTTTTATTTTATTATTAATTTCTGTTTTTCTTGAGTAAGAGTTTCATTTTTATCACATTGGTCTTTTAAATTAAATATGAAATTTTTTTTCGTAAAAAGTGGAAAATTGTAGAAAAAATTTTCACGAAAATAAATTGTCACGCACAACGAGTCTGAGTGCAAAAATGTCAGCTCGATTGGATCACGGGAAGTGGGTTAAAAAACGACCGAAAGATTTGCACGGTCCTAAGCAAGCAAGCAAGCGAGTGAACTTAATATAAAGGATTTTAAAAAAGGTGTCAGTTTTGTTGACAGATAAAAGGGTAAAAAACCAATGATCATAATTTTTACTGGCAAAGGAGGTTCCAATGGTGTAAATGCTTCACCCCGAGCTCTCATAGTCTGATGGTGCATTGTCTTTGAGTTGTGCGCCTTTTGGCGTCATCTGTTCCAACACCATGTGAGACTAGGCTCTAAGGAAAGCTGTCTCGGTGTGGACCAATCAACTTCAAGGACAGTGTATACATCATCAGAGTTGCGTGTTTTTTTGCATTCCGACCGCAGGTATTGTGGTCAATGCAAACACGACTCCTTGTAAAAAATTAACCCGTAAAAACAAAGTTTTTAACTCTAAATCCTTTATATGCGTGGCGGCTAGAGTCCTCTCGTCCTCTGGCTTGAGATGGCTGCCACCTATGGGTCAGATGATTGCCTGCCACCATTAAGCAATTGGTAATTAAATATAATTTTTTTTCACGAAAATTAATTGTCCGCACAACGAGTCTGTGTGCAAAATGTCAGCTCGATTGGATCACGGGAAGTGGTTAACAAACGACCGAAAATTTGCACGGTCCTAAGCAAGCAAGCAAGTGAACTTAAAATAAGTATAACCCGTAAAAAGTTTTTCACTATAAATCCTTTATATGCGTGGCGGCTAGAGTCCTCTCGTCCTCTGGCTTGAGATGGCTGCCACCTATGGGTCAGATGATTGCCTGCCAGTATTAAGCAATTGCTAATTAAATATATTTTTTCTAAAAAGTTTTTAATTTTTTTTCACGAACATTGTCTGGCACAACGAGTCTGTGTGCAAATGTCAGCTCGATTGGATCACGGGAAGTGGGTTAAAAAACGACCGAAAGATTTGCACGTCGTAAGCAAGCAAGCGAACTTAATATAAAGGATTAAAAAAACACAATTAGTCAACTACGCATCACGCGTAAGATGGCTCAACGGACAGGGTGTACGCTAACCAGAGGGACATCCCTGTCGACCCCCCCTCCCTCATCACAGGGAAAGGGAGACTGTTCTTGAACAGGCTGAATGTGTCCTTGTACAGGAGCCTCGTCCAAAAGGCTTTGAAGTCCTTGGTTTTTTTGGTAAAGTCACGTAGGTAAAAATTAAAATTAATCACGACGTTTGGAGGCAACACAAGCTTCCGTCTTCAGGTGGAACCGTCACAGCCACGACAGCTGTATCACGTAAATGAGAGATTTCAAGAGCTACCACTCCAACCATTATATAAACGGAGTGGTAGCTCTTGAAATCTCTCATTTACGTGATACAGCTGTCGTGGCTGTGACGGTTCCACCTGAAGACGGAAAAGCTTGTGTTGCCTCCGAAACGTCGTGATTTTATTTTATTTTTATTTTATTAATGTTAATGTTTTACCTACGTGACTTTACCTAAGAATATGAATCATTGCAGTCACGAAAGCTTCAAATCTAGCATTAAGGCTTTGAAGGTTTTCTTGAAATCGTTGTCGTCAAGCATCTGCACGTTGAGTCTCAGTGGGCGCTGCGCTGATCCGCACTGGGAATTCGCAGCTGTACGGAGGCCTCTCTCGCTCTCTGTGTCTCTCTGTGTCTCTCTGTGTCTCTCACCGTGTGTGTCTNTCTGTGTCTCTCTGTCTTTCTCTGTGTCTCTCTGTCTCTGTGTGTCTGTGTGTCTCTGTGTCTCTCTGTCTCTCTGTGTCTCGCTCTGTGCCTCTCTGCCTCTCTCTGTGTCTCTCTGTGTGTGTGTCTCTCTCCCTGTCTCTCTCTGTGTCTCTCTGTGCCTCTCTGTCTCTCTCTCTCTCTGNCTCTCTGTGTCTGCGTGCCTCTCTGTCTCTCTGTGTCTCTCTGTGTGTCTCTCTCTCTGTATCTCTCTCTCTCTGTCTCTCTCTGTGTCTGTGTGTGTCTCTCTGTGTCTCTCTGTGTCTCTGTGTGTCTCTGTGTCTCTCTCTGTCTCTCTGTCTCTCTGTGTCTGTGTGTCTCTTGTCTCTCTCTCTCTGTGTCTCGCTCTGTGCCTTCTGTCTCTCTCTCTGTGTGTGTGTGTCTCTCTCTGTCTCTCTCTGTGTCTCTCTGTGCCTCTCTGTCTCTCTCTCTCTCTCTGTCTCTCTGTGTGTGCTTCTCTCTCTCTGTGTCTCTCTGTGTGTCTCTCTCTCGTATCTCTCTCTCTCTGTGTCTCTATCTCTGTGTCTCTCTGTGTCTCTCTGTGTCTCTGTGTGTGTGTCTCTCTCTGTCTTTCTCTGTGTCTCTCTGTCTCTCTGTGTCTCGCTCTGTGCCTNTCTGCCTCTCTCTGTGTCTCTCTGTNTTGTGTCTCTCTCTCTGTCTCTATCTCTCTCTGTATCTCTGTGTGTGTCTCTCTGTGTCTCTCTGTGTTATTCTCTGTGTGTCTCTGTGTCTCTCTCTCTCTGTCTCTCTCTGTGTCTCTCTGTCTCTCTGTGTCTCGCTCTGTGTGTCTCTCTCTGTCTCTCTCTCTCGTGTCTCTCTCTGTCTCTCTCTGTCCTCTGTCTCTCTCTGTGTCTCTCTCTGTGTCTCTCTGTCTCTCTGCCTCTCTGTCCCTCATCAGTGGAAACAAGAAGATGCTCGGTGTATTCGGCACTTTGCTTCGTTCATTATTTCGTAATTTTTTTTAAAATAACTTTGCTTCATGTAAACCCCACCTCGCTCGCTCGCCCGCTCTCTCGCTCGCCCGCTCTCTCGCCCGCTCGCCCGCTCTCTCGCTCGCTCTCTCGCTCGCCCGCTCTCTCGCTCGCTCGCCCGCTCTCTCGCTCGCTCTCTCGCCCGCTCTCTCGCTCGCCCGCTCGCTCGCCCTCTCGCCCGCTCGCTCGCCCTCTCGCCCGCTCGCCCTCTCGCCCGCTCGCCCTCTCGCCCGCCTCGCTCGCCCTCTCGCTCGCCCTCTCGCCCGCCGCTCGCTCGCCCTCTCGCCCGCTCGCTCGCCCTCTCGCCCGCTCGCCCTCTCGCCCTCTCGCCCGCCCGCTCGCCCTCTCGCCCGCTCGCTCGCCCTCTCGCCCGCTCGCTCGCCCTCTCGCTCGCTCTCTCGCTCGCTCTCTCGCTCGCTCTCTCGCCCGCTCGCCCGCTCTCTCGCTCGCTCGCTCTCTCGCTCGCTCTCTCTCTCGCTCGCCCTCTCGCCCGCTCGCCCTCTCGTCCTCTCGCTCGCCCTCTCGCCCGCTCGCTCGCCCTCTCGCCCGCTCGCTCGCCCTCTCGCTCGCTCGCCCTCTCGCTCTCTCTCTCGCTCTCTCTGCCTCTCTCTCTCTTGCTCACTGTGCACTGGAGCGAGAATGCTCCCGCCGCTGCCTTGAGGGGGTGGTGGTGGGTGACTGTGTGTTTGTGTGGGTGACTGTGTGTGGGTGACTGTGTGGGTGGGTGATTGTGTGTGTGGGTGACTGTGTGACTATGTGTGACTGTGTGTGTGTGTGGGTGACTGTGTGTGTGTNACTGTGTGTGTGTGGCTGTGTGAATGTGACTGTGTGTGTGTGACTGTGTGTGTGTGAGTGTGTGTGTGACTGTGTGTGTGTGACTGTGCGTGTGTGACTGTGTGTGTGTGACTGTGTGTGTGTGACTGTGTGTGTGGGTTACTGTGTGTGGGTTACTGTGTGTGGGTTACTGTGTGTGTGANTGTGTGTGTGGGTGACTGTGTGGTGGTGATTGTGTGTGTGGGTGAGTGTGACTGTGTGTGTGGGTGACTGTGTGTGTGTGACTGTGTGTGTGTCACTGTGTGTGGGTGACTGTGTGTGTGTGGGTGACTGTGTGTGTGTGGGTGACTGTGTGGGTGGGTGATTGTGTGTGTGTGGGTGATTGTGTGTGTGTGGGTGACTGTGTGTGTGGGTGTGTGGGTGTGATTGTGTGTGTGGGTGACTGTGTGTGTGTGTGTGTGTGGGTGANTGTGTGNCTGTGTGTGNCTGTGTGTGTGTTAGTGGGTGTGTGTGTGTGTGTATGANTGTGTGTGTGTGTNANTAGTGTGTGTGTGTGGNGTGTGTGACTGTGTGTGTNCACTGNGTGTGTGTGNNTGTGTGGNTGAGANTGTGTGTGTGTGGTGAGTGTGTGTGTGGGTGGTGACGTTTGGGTGTGTGTGTGGTGACTGTGTAGTGTGTGTGTGGGTGACTGTGTGTGTGTGGGTGAGTGAGTGTGTGTGTGATGGTGAGTGGTNATGAGTGTGGATGGGTGACTGTGTGTGTGTGGGCGTGTGTGTGCGTGAGTGGGTGTGTGTANGGTGACTGTGTGGTGNGTGACTCAGGTGTGTGTGTGGGTGATGTGTGTGTGTGTGTGTGACGCTGTGAGTGTGTGTGTGGTGACGCAGTGTGTGTGGGTGTGTGTGTNGTGTGTGTGTGGGTGTGTGTGTTACTGTGTGTGTGTCTATGTGTGTGTGTGTGATGGGAGGGTGGTGTGTGGTTAGCGCGCTGCGTATGAGCGACCCGGTTCGATTCCCGCTACGCAACCCAGTGCGATTATCGAACCGGTCCTGGGCCTCCCCCTAGGTCGACTCAGCCTCAATGAGTACCTGGTGCGGACTGTGTAACATCGCCACTGGGGAGACAAAGGCGGCCGGCGTGGTGCTGGCCACCCTGGTGCCGTGCCGGCCTTCATAGGTGTCGTAACAGCACTTGACAGTCTGTTAAGGCTACACGGGGATCTTTGTCTTTGTGTGCTGTGTGTGTGGGTGTGTGACGCGTGTGTGTGTGAGTGTGTGTGTGACGCTGTGTGTGTGTACGNTGTGGTGTGACACGTGTGTGTGTGACGTGTGTGTGTGTGAGNTGTGTGTGTGTGACGNTGTGTGTGACACTGTGTGTGACACTGTGTGTGTGTGACTGTGTGTGTGTGACGCAGTGTTGTGTGTGACACTGTGTGTGTGTGACACTGTGTGTGAGNTGTGTGTGTGGTGTGTNACACTGTGTGTGTGTCACTGTGTGTGTGTCACAGTGTCACTGTGTGTGACACTGTGTGNGNGTGATCGCAGTGTGGGTGTNAGANTGNGTGGTTNACAGCAGTGTGTGNGTGTTGTGAGNTGTGTTGTGGGTGACATTGTNTGTGGTTGACANTGTGGTGGACGNTGTTGTGTGACGNTGTGTGTGTGACGNTGTGTGTGACCTGTGTGTGTCANGTGTGTGTGTGACTGTGTGTGTGTNACGNTGTGTGTGTGTGTGACANTGTGTGTGTGTGACAGTGTGTGTGTGTGTGTGTGTNACAGGGGTGTNACACTGTGTGTGTNACAGTGTGTGCACNGTGTGTGTGTCTGTGTGTGTGTACGNTGTGTGATGTGTGTGTGTNACTGNTGTGTGTGTGACANTGTCCCCGTGTGTGACANTGTGTGNGTGACACTGNGTGTGTGTNACTGTGTGTGTNNCAGTGTGTGTGTNCGCACTGTGTGTGTGTGTGACTGTNTNTGTGACACGTGTGTGTCACTGTGTGTGTGATGTGTGTGTGGTGTGTGTGTCATGTGTGTGTGACACTCACTGTGTGTGTGACACNGTGTGTGTGTNTGTGTGTGTGTGTAACTGTGTGTGTNACGNTGTGTGTGTGTNATGTGGNGTCACTGATGTGTGTGACGCTGTGTGTGTNACTGTGTGNGTGACGCTNTGTGTGTGTGACGGTGTGTGTGTGTGTGTNACGNTGTGTGTGTGTNAGACGCACTGTGTGTGTGTGTGACGNTGTGTGTGTGTCANTGTGTGTGTGTGACACGTGTGTGTGTGTGACATGTGTGTGACTGTGTGTGTGACGCTGTGTGTGTGTGTGACACTGTGTGTGTGTGACGCTGTGTGTGTGACACTGTGTGTGTGTGACACTGTGTGTGTGACACTGTGTGTGTGTCACTGTGTGTGACCTGTGTGTGTGTGACNTGTGTGTGTGACACTGTGTGTGTGTGTGGTGTGTGACACTGTGTGTGACGNTGTGTGTGTGTNACACACGGTGTGTGTGTGTNACGNTGTGTGTGTGTGTGTGTGTGTNACGCAGTGTGTGTGTGTGTGACACTGTGTGTGTGTCACTGTGTGTGTCTGTGTGTGTGACGACTGTGTGTGTGTGGNTGTGTGTGTGTGTGTGACACTGTGTGTGTGNCANTGTGTGTGTGTGTGAGACGNTGTGTGTGTGTCGNTGTGTGTGTGTGACGNTGTGTGTGTGTCGCACTGTGTGTGTGTGTGACGTGTGTGGTGTGTGACTGTGTGTGTGTGTGACTGTGTGTGTCGNTGTGTGTGTGTCACGTGTGTGTCGGTNTGTGTGTGTGACGCACTGTGTGTGTGTCTGTGGTGACGNTGTGTGACTGTGTGTGTGTNAGCGCTGTGTGTGTGTGACGNTGTCTGTGACGNTGTGTGTGTGTGACGCTGTGTGTGTGACACTGTGTGTGTCACTGTGTGTGTGACGCTGTGTGTGTGTGACACTGTGTGTGTGAGTCACTGTGTGTGTGACGCTGTGTGTGTGTGACGCTGTCTGTGACGNTGTGTGTGTGTGACGNTGTGGGTGTGTGTCGCTGTGTGTGTGACGCTGTGTGTGTGACGCTGTGTGTGTGTGACTGTGTGTGTGTGACGTGTGTGTGTGCTGTTGTGTGTGTGTGACGNTGTGTGTGTGACANTGTGTGTGTGACGNTGTGTGTGTGACGCTGTGTGTGTGACAGCTGTGTGTGTGNTGTGTGTGTGTGACGCTGTGTGTGTGACGCTGTGTGTGTGTCCCACGTGTGTGTGTGTGACGNTGTGTGTGTGTGACGTGTGTGTGACGCTGTGTGTGACGNTGTGTGTGTGTGACGCTGTGTGTGTGTGACGCTGTGTGTGTGACGTGTGTGTGTGACGCTGTGTGTGTGACGTGTGTGTGTGTGTGACGCTGTGTGTGTGTTAACGTGTGTGTGTGACGCAGTGTGTGTGTCANTGTGTGTGTGACTGTGTGTGTGACGTGTGTGTGTGTGTGACACTGTGTGTGTGTGTAACACTGTGTGTGTGACACTGTGTGTGTGTGACACTGTGTGTGTGTGTGTGTGTGACGCTGTGTGTGTGACTGTGTGTGTGTGTGACGNTGTGTGTGTGACACTGTGTGTGTGTGTGACACTGTGTGTGTGTGTGTGTNACACTGTGTGTGTGTGACACTGACTGTGTGTGTGTGTACACTGTGTGTGTGTGACACTGTGTGTGTGTGTGTGTGTGACACTGTGTGTGTGACACTGTGTGTGTGACAANTGTGTGTGTGTGACTGTGTGTGTGACGCTGTGTGTGTGTGACGCTGTGTGTGTGACGTGTGTGTGTGACACTGTGTGTGACACTGTGTGTGTCACTGTGTGTGTGTGNCACTGTGTGTGTCANTGTGTGTGTGACTGTGTGTGTNACAGTGTGTGACGCTGTGTGTCACTGTGTGTGTGACTGTGTGTGTGTNCACTGTGTGTGTGACTGTGTGTGTGTGTGTGTATAGTGCCAACGCTGTGTGTGTGACTGTGTGTGTGACACTGTGTGTGTGACACTGTGTGTGTGTGACACTGTGTGTGTGTGTGACACTGTGTGTGTGTNACTGTGTGTGACGNTGTGTGTGTGACANTGTGTGTGTGACGCTGTGTGTGTGTGTGTGTGTGTGTGACACTGTGTGTGTGTGTGTGTGTGACACTTGTGTGTGTNNCTNTGTGTGTGTGTCACGCAGTGTGTGTGTGTGTGTGTGTGACACTGTGTGTGTGTGTGTGTGTGTGTGACGNTGTGTGTGTGTGAACACTGTGTGTGTGACGNTGTGTGTGTGTGTGTGTGTGTGTGACGCTGTGTGTGTGTGTGTGTGTGAGACGCGTGTGTGTGTGTGTGTGTGTGTGTGTGTGACGTGTGTGTGTAACACTGTGTGTGTGTGTGTGTGTGTGCGTGACGCTGTGTGTGTGACGCTGTTGGTGTGTGTGTGTGTGTGACGCTGTGTGTGTGTGAACCGCCACTGTGTGTGTGACGTGTGTGTGTGACGNTGTGTGTGTGACGCTGTGTGTGTGACGCTGTGTGTGTGACGCTGTGTGTGTGAGNTGTGTGACGTGTGTGTGTGTGACGCTGTGTGTGTGACGCGTGTGTGTGAGTGTGTGTGTGACGCTGTGTGTGACGCGTGTGTGTGACGCTGTGTGTGTGACGCTGTGTGTGTGTGACGCTGTGTGTGTGTGACGCTGTGNGTGTACGGTGTGTGTNACGNTGTGTGTGTCGNTGTGTGTNTGTGTGTGTGTGACGCTGTGTGTGTACGCTGTGTGTGTGGTGTGTGTGACGCTGTGTGTGTGACGCGTGTGTGTGTGACGCGTGTGTGTGTGGTGTGTGTGTNAGACTGTGTGTGTGTGGTGTGTGTGTGACGCTGTGTGTGTGTACGNTGTGTGTGTGTACGCGTGTGTGTACGNTGTGTGTNACACTGTGTGTGTGGTGTGTGTAGTGTGTGTGTGACGNGTGTGTGTACGCTGTGTGTGTGTGTCANTGGTGTGTGTGAGNTGTGTGTGTGTGACGCGTGTGTGTNTGTGCGTGACAGTGTGTGTGTGGTGTGTGTACGCTGTGTGTGTGACGGTGTGTGTGACACGGTGTGTGTGTGTGTNACACGTGTGTGTGAGNGTGTGTGTGACGNTGTGTGTGTGANGNTGTGTGTGTCTGTGTGGGTNACGCTTGTGTGTGTGCGNTGTGTGTGTGACACGCGTGTGTGTGTGACGTGTGTGTGTACGCTGTTGTAGCTGTGTGTGTGTGTGTAANGCGTGTGTGTGTGNGTGTGTGTGAGTGTGTGTGTGTGTGTGTGGNTGTGTGTGTGTGTGANGTGTGTGTGTNTGTGTGTGTGTGTCATGTGTGTGTGACGNGGTGCTGTGTGTAACTGCTGTGTGTGTGTGAGGGAGCGGTNGTGTGCGGTTAGCGCGCGGCGCTATGAACCTGGCGACCGGGTTCGATTCCCGCTCNTGGCTAACACCGTGACGATTATCTGAGTCTGGGCCTCGTGACTCAGCCTTTGAGTACCTGGTGCGGTGTGTAACATGCCACTGGGAGACAAAGGCGGTCGGGCGTGGTGTGGCCACACCCCTNGTGTACGTTCCGGCCTTCATAGGTGCTCGTAACAGCACTTGTACNGTCTGTTCAGGCTATACGGGGGACTTTGTGTGTGNCTGTGTGTGTGTGTGACTGTGTGTGTGTACCTGTGTGTGTGTGTGACGANTGTGTGTGTGNTGTGTGTGTGACGNTGTGTGTGTGTTGTGTGACGCTGTGTGTGTGTGTGANGTGTGTGTGTGTGACGCGTGTGTGTGTGTGTGTGTGTGACGGTGTGTGTGTGTGTNCGNTGACGCTGTGTGTGANGTGTGTGTGTNACATGTGTGTACGTGTGTGTGTGTNACGNTGTGTGTGTGGTGTGTGTACGCGTGTGTGTGTGTGTNAGCATGTGTGTGTGTGTGACGTGTGTGTGTGTAACGCTGTGTGTGTGTGCGTCTGTGTGTGTGTGTGACGTGTGTGTGTGACGTGTGTGTGTGTGTGTGTTTGTGTGTGTACACTGTGTGTGTGTGGTGTGTGTGACGTGTGTGTGTGTGAGTGCAGGTGTGTGTGTGTACACATGTGTGTGTGTGAGTGTGTGTGACGNGTGTGTGTACATGTGTGTGTGTGTGTGTGTGTGTGTGTGTGTACGTGTGTGTGTGTGTGTGTGTGTGACGTGTGTGTGTTGTGTGTGTNCATGTGTGTGTGTACGTGTGTGTGTGACGNTGTTGTGTGTGACGCGTGTGTTGTGTGTGTGCTGTGTGTGACACTGTGTGTGTGTGNTGCTGTGTGTGTGACGCGTGTGTGTGGTGTGTGTCGNTGTGTGTGTGTNACTGTGTGTCTGTGTGTGTGTGTNTGTGTGTGACGCAGTGTGTGTGTGTGTGTGTGACGNTGTGTGCGTGTGTGTGAGACGTGTGTGTGTGTGTGACGNTGTGTGTGTGAGACGTGTGTGTGTGTGTGTGTGTGTCANTGTGTGTGTGTGTTGTGTGTGTGTGAACGTGTGTGTGTGAGTNGTGTGTGTGTGTGTGTGTGTGTGTGTNAGTNTGTGTGTNTNTGTGTGTGTCGNTGTGTGTGTCACTGTGTGTGTGTGACGNTGTGTGTGACACGTGTGTGTGTNAGNTGTGTGTGTTGTGTGTGTAACGTGTGTGTGTGTGTGTGTGTGTGTTGTGTGTGTACGTGTGTGTGTGTGTGTGTGACAGTGTGTGTACGTGTGTGTGTACGTGTGTGTGTGTGTACTGTGTGTGTGACAGTCAGTGTGTGTNACGTGAGTGTGTGTNNGTGTGTGTNACGNTGTGTGTNTGTGTGTGGTGTGTGTGACGNTGTGTGACAGTGTGACTGTGTGTGTGTGTNACGNTGTGTGTGTGTCACTGTGTGTGTGANGTGTGTGTGTGTACGNTGTGTGTGTGTGTGAGTCGTGTGTGTGTGTGGTGTGTGTGTGTCTGTGTGACGCTGTGTGTGTGTGACGTGTGTGTGTGTGTGTNTGTGTGTGTGNCGCTGTGTGTGTGATNNTGTGTGTGTGTGTGACGCTGTGTGTGTGTGTGCACTGTGTGTGTGACGNTGTGTGTGTCGCTGTGTGTGTCGCTGTGTGTGACGCAGTGTGTGTGTGTCTGTGTGTGTCGCTGTGTGTGTGACGCACTGTGTGCGNGTNACGCAGTGTGTGTGTGCNCTGTGTGTGTGTGTGTGTGTGTGTGTNCTGTGTGTCTGTGTGTGTGTCTGTNTGCGTGTGTNNCTGTGTGTGTCGGTGTGTGTGACGCACTGTGTGCGCAGTGTGTGTGTGTGTGTGCGTGTGACTGTGGTGNGCTGTGTGTGTCACTGTGTNGTGTGACCTGTGTGTGCACTGTGTGTGTCGTGTGTGTGANGCTGTGTGTGACANTGTGTGTGACACTGTGTGTGNCACAGTGTGTGTGTGTAACACGTGTGTGTGTGTGANACGNTGTGTGTGTGTGTGTGACGNTGTGTGTGACGNTGTNTGTGTGTGACGCACTGTGTGTGTGTTGTGTGTGTGATGTCACTGTGTGTGTGACGCTGTGTGTGTGTGACAACAGTGTGTGTGTCGCAGTGTGTGTGTNAGTGTGTGTGTGACGTTGTGTGACGACACTGTGTGTGTGACGCTGTGTGTGTGTGAGTCGNTGTGTGACAGGCTGTGTGTGTGNCACTGTGATGTGTGAGCTGTGTGTGCAGTGTGTGTCGCAGTGTGTGTGTGTGTGACGCTGTGTGTGACGTNTNTGAGTCATGTGTGTGTGNCGCAGTGTGTGTGTGTCACTGTGTGTGTGTGTGACGCTGTGTGTGTGTGTGAGACGCACTGTGTGTGTGTGTGACGCCTGTTGTGTGTCACTGTGTGTGTGACACTGTCGTGTGTGTGTGCNCTGTGTGTGTGTGACANTGATGTGTGTGTGCAGTGTGTGTGTCGTGTGTGTGTGCGCGTGTGTGTGTGTGTGACGCAGTGTGTGTGTGACGTGTGTGTGTGTGTGTGACGCGTGTGTGTGAGCTGTGTGTGTGTCTGTGTGTGTGACGNTGTGTGTGTGTTGTGTGTGTGTGTGTGTGTCAGGNTGTGTGTTGTNACGTGTGTGTGTGACTTGCTGTGTGGTGTGCACTGTGTGTGTGTCTGTGNGTGTCTGCAGTGTGTGTGTGTGTATGACGTGTGTGTGTGTGAGNTGTGTGTGTGTNCGCGTGATGTGTGTGTACGCGTGTGTGTGTGTNCGCGTGATGTGTGTGAGCGCTGTGATGTGAGCACTGTGTGTGTGTGTGTGTGTGTGTGTGTGTGTGTCGNTGTGTGTGACGCGGTGTGTGTGTCGTGTTGTGTGTNTGTGTGTGTGTGTCNTGTGTGTGTGTGACGNTGTGTGTCACTGTGTGTGTGTGTAAGGCANTGTGTGTGTGACGCATGTGTGTGANGCGTGTGTGTGTGTGTGTGTGTGTCTGTGTGTGTGTGTGACGCGTGTGTGTGAGNTGTGTGTGGCGTGTGTGTGTGTGNCGNTGTGTGTGACGTGTGTGTGTGTGTGTGTGTGTGTAATGCTGCGTGTGTGTGTAGNGCGTGTGTGTGTGACGCGTGTGTGTGACGCGTGTTGTGTGTGTACGNTGTGTGTAGTGTGACGTGTGTGACACTACCAGTGTGTGACACGTGTGTGTGTGTGACNTGTGTGTGACACTGTGTGTGTGTGTAANGCGNGTGTGTAGTGTGTANCACAGTGTGTGTAGTGTGNGNTGTGTAGTGACGNTGTGTGTGGTGNACGCGTGTGTGTNTGTGACANTGTGTGTGTGTGCTGTGNTCCAGTGTGTANGCATCCAGTGTGTGTGACGCTGTATGTGTGTNACGTGTGTGTGTCACGTGTGTGTGTGTNAGCAGGTGTGTGTGTGTGACTTGTGTCGTGTATGCANTGTGTGTGTGTGAGCGTGTGTGTGTGTACGNTGTGTTGTGTGTCGNTGTGTGTGTGCTGTGTGTGTNACGNTGTGTGTGTGTGTCATGTGTGTGTGTGCGTGTGTGTGTGTAACGCTGTGTGTGTGTGGGNANCGGTGTGTGCGGTTACGTGCGTATGGGCGACCCGGGTTGATTGTCACGGNTAACACCNGTGAGTATCTGAANCGGTCGGGCCTGTGACTCAGCCTTAATGAGTACCTGTGCGNTGTGTAACCCATGGGGAGNCCGGTGTGTGTGACACCCCTGTGTGTTCCNTCATGTGTGTAACACACNTGTGTCTGTGGCTACACGGGGTGTGTGTTNTGTGTGTGTGTGTGTGTGTAGNTCGTGTGCGTGTGTGCACTGCGGTGTGTGTGACGCAGTGTGTGTGTGTNACGTGTGTGTGTGACGNTGTGTGTGAGTGTGTGTGTGTGTGTCGTGTGGTNACGCTGTGTGTGTGTGTGTGCTGTGTGTGTGAGTGTGGTGTGTGTGCGGGTGNGTGAANCTGACCCCATTGTTGGGTGACGGGTGACCTGTTGCGCTGTCAGTGNGCNCTGTGTGTGANGCGTGTTGTGTGTGTCTGTGTGTGTGACNCNGTGTGTGTGACNCGCTTGTGTGACGCTNTGTGTGTGTGCACNCTACTGTGTGAATCTGTGTGTGATGTGGTGTGTGTGATGCGCTGTGTGTGTGTGTGACTCTGCGTGTCCCCACAGAGATGACCTCACGCCATCTCAATGAGCGCCATCGCCACAATGGTGGTGCCAGGTANCTGACCCACTCACCCTGACCCATGACACCCCATGAAGAATTNACCGTNACCCACTAACTGACCCACTAACTGACCCACNAACCGNGACCCACTAACCGTGACCCNACTAACCNTGACCCCACAAAGACCCACTAACTGACCCACAAAANTGACCCACAACCANGACCCACAAACGGTGACCCACTAACCCACCCACAAANTGACCCACAACNTGACCCCACTAACCATGACCCACAACTGACCCACTAACTGACCCACNAAANTGACNCCACTAACTGACCCACTAACTGACCCCACNAAACTGACCCAATTACCCTTGACCCACTAACTGACCCACTAACCGTGACCNCACACTGACCCCGATGACTTAACCCATAGACGCCACCTGGTGACTTTGACCCCTGACCTTCACCTCCCGGTGACCTTCACCCCCCAGTGACACCCCCACCCTGACCTTACCCCGTGGGACCACCCCCGCGGTGACCACCCTCAGCGCTCACTCATGACTCACGCTCCTGGCCCCGAGTTTGGTGGCAGCCGTGGNACTCTGTCACCTGGGACGACTTTCGCTGCCTCCAACATCATCAGATACTCTGGTGANCACTCACTCACTTACACACTCACACCATCACTACTCTCTCGTACACTCACTCACCAACATCANCATACACTCACTCACTCANTCACCAGTCACTCTCTCGTCANANTCATCACCATCACTCACCAACATCACACACCATCACTCTCCACTCACTCACTCACTCATACACTCACTGNCACTCACTCACGTCACANTCGTACACTCACNCANCACAACACTCATCAACATCACTGNCACCANCANCACTCATACACTCATACANTCATCACTACATGTCACTGGGGGCCATCACCACTCACTCACCATCATCACTCACTCACTGTNACCATCATGTACACNCACTCACTCGTCATCACCATAGTCACTCACACTCACTCACTCACCATCACCANCATCTCTNCACCTGGGACACTCGCTGCCTCATGTACATCCTGGGGCATCAGATACNGACCACTACCACCACACNCACCANTCACATCACACTGACCTCACTCACCANTCACTCACACTCACTCGTCACTCACTCANAGTCANTCACTCACCATCACCACTCATCATCACACCATCCACTGTCCACTCTCCGCACTCACTACACCATCACCANCACTCAGTCANCATACACTCACNCACCATTTAGCACTACACNCACCTACTACATCNCTCACACACCACACTCACTACACTNACCACACAGNCATCACTACTCACTCAGTCACTTCAACTCANTCNTTGGTTCACTCACACTCACCACTCNTTNACTCACACATCACANATACACTCATATACCCACTACACTCAGTTTCNATACTCACTCACTCACACTCACTCACACATTACACTGGGGGTCACTCAACACTNANCNTATACTCATCACTCACNCACNTCACTCACTCCTCACCAACACACTCACCACTCACCACTNACNCACNACANTCACTCACTCTCATACACTCACCGAGATGGTGAACCANTCACGGTCACTCATCCCACNCANCANCACATACACCACCACTCACGAGGGAGGGATGTCATTCACCACTCACTCACTCATACNCTCACTCACTCACTCACTCAGTCACTCAGTCACACACTCACTCACNCACTCACTCACTCGTTCACTCACATACCCACCACTCANTCACTCATACACTCACTCACTCTGTTTACTACCACTGCTGCCTCATGACATCCTCCATCGAGATCTGACTGGATACACACTCACTCATATACTCACTCATACACTCACTCACTCATACTACACTCACTCACCACCCTCACTNTACCTCACTCACTCANTCCGTACAGCTCTCTGTNCACTCACCACNCACTCACTCATNCACTCACTCACTNTCCACTCACNCACTCGTNCACTCATAACACTCACTCACTCACACTCACTCGTACACTCACTCACTCATACACTCACTCACCACACTCGCACGCTCGCTCACTCACCACTCNTACTCACTCACCACTCAGTCACACACTCATACACCACTCACTCACTCATACACTCACTCATACACTCACTCACTCACTCGNACACACTCGCGTGTACACGCACACACGTACACTCTCACGTACAAAGATCCCCCGTATAGCCTGTAACAGACTGTGTGTGTGCGGTGTGCGGTGTGCGTGTGTGTGTGCGTATGGTGCGTGGTGTTCGTGTGCGTGTGTGCGNTGTGTTCCTGATCTACGTACCTGTAGTNTGTGTGTACGTACCTGTGTGTGTGTGTGTGCGTGTGTGTGTACGTACCTGTGTGTGTGTGTGTGCGTGTGCTGTGTACGTACCTGTGTGTGTGTGGTGTACCTGTGTGTGTGTGTGTGGTGTACGTATCTGTGTGTGTGTGTGTGGTGTACGTATCTGTGTGTGTGTGATGTACCTACCCACGTGTGTGGTGTACGTATCTGTGTGTGTGTGGTTTACGTATCTGTGTGTGTGTGTGCGTGTGTGGTGTACGTATCTGTGTGTGTGTGCGTATNTGGTGTACGTATTTGTGTGTGTGTGCGTGTGTGNTGTACGTACCTGTGTGGGTGTGTGTGTGNACGTATCTGTGTGTGTGTGTGTGTGTGGTGTACGCGTGTGCGTGTGTGTGATCTACGTACCTGTGTGTGTGTGTACCTGTGTGTCCGCGGTGTACCTGTGTGTCCGCTTGTGTGTGTATGTGTGTGNTCTACGTACCTGTGTGTGTNATGTACCTGTGTGTGTGTGTGTGTGTGNTGTATGTGTGTGTCANGTACCTGTGTGTGTGTGTGATATGTGTGTGTGTGATCTACGTACCTGTGTGTGTGTGTNTTTACGTACCTGTGTGTGTGTGCGTGTGATCTTTGTGATCTACGTACCTGTGTGTGTGTGATGTACTGTGTGTGTGTGTGTTGTACCTGTGTGTGTGANGTACCTGTGTGTGTGTGTGACTGTATGTGTGTGTGTGTNNTGTACCTGTGTGTGTGTGTGTATGTGTGTGTGTGTCTACGTACCTGTGTGTGTGTTGTACCTG
Organism: Lethenteron camtschaticum; assembly: GCA_018977245.1. Classification (NCBI taxonomy): domain Eukaryota; kingdom Metazoa; phylum Chordata; class Hyperoartia; order Petromyzontiformes; family Petromyzontidae; genus Lethenteron; species Lethenteron camtschaticum. The sequence goes on along the minus strand of WFAB01002324.1, from coordinate 25,605 downwards.
TGTGTGTGACGTACCTGTGTGTGTGTGTGTGTGTGTGTGTTGTACCTGTGTGTGTGTGTTCTANGTGTGTGTGTGTGTGTACCTGTGTGTGTGANGTATGTGTGTCTACATACCTGTGTGTGTGTGATGTACCTGTGTGTGTGATCACGTACCTGTGTGTGTGTGTNTCATGTACCTGTGTGTGTGTNATGTACCTGTGTGTGTGTGTGTGAGTCTGTGATGTACCTGTGTGTGTGTGTGATGTACCTGTGTGTGTGTGACGTACCTGTGTGTGTGGTTTACGTACCTGTGTGTGTGTNATGTACCTGTGTGTGTGTGAGTGTACCTGTGTGTGTGTGTCCGCGCGTCGCCCCCCCCCCCCCCACTGTCAGACCTACATCGCTCCAGCGCGGCGATCTTCCGAGCGGCCGACGTGTCTGGCGAGGCGGAGGCGATGCTGAACAACATGCGTGTGTACGGCACCGCGTTCCTCGCCTTCATGGCCATCGTGGTGTTCGTGGGGTCAAGTACGTGAACAAGTTTGCGTCGCTCTTCCTCCTCTGCGTCATCCTGTCCATCTTCGCCATCTACGCCGGCGTCATCAAGACGGCGTTCGCGCCGCCCGAGTTCCCGTGAGTCGCAGCGAGCGAGCGCAGACACTTGGTCACTCGCTCGGTCGCTCGCTCACTCGGTCAGTCACTCGGTCACTCAGTCACACGCTCTGTCACTCAGTCACACGCTCACACACTCACTCACACACTCACACACTCACACACTCACACACTCACTCATACACACACTCACTCGCACACACACTCAACACATGGTCACTCACTCGCTCACACACACACTCATACACACACTCACTCGCACAGTCACTCAGTCACACGCTCACTCACTCACTCACACACTCACACACTCACTCGCTCACACACACACTCATACACACACTCACTCGCACAGTCACTCAGTCACACGCTCACTCACTCACTCACACACTCACACACACACTCGCTCACACACACACTCATACACACACTCACTCGCACAGTCACTCAGTCACACGCTCACTCACTCACTCACACACTCACACACACACTCACACACTCACTCGCTCACACACACACTCATACACACACTCACTCGCACAGTCACTCAGTCACACGCTCACTCACTCACTCACACAGTCAGTCACACACTCACACAGTCACTCACTCACTCATACACTCACCCACCCACCCACTCACCCACTCAAGACCGCGTCACTCACTCACTCACTCGCTCACTCAGACAATCACTCACTCACTCACTCGCTCACTCACACACTCACACAGTCACTCAGACACTTGGTCACTCACTCACATGTCTCAGTCACTCACTCGGTTCTCACTCAGTCACTCACACACTCGCACACTCACACACTCACACACACACTCAAACACTCACCCACCCACCCAATAACCCACTCACCACCCACTCACCAATAACCCACCCACCTACCCACCTAATAATCCACCACTCACCCACTCACCCACCCACCACTACTCACCCTGAACCACCTCACCTACCCACCCACCCCCCACTCACCCACCCACCCACCCACGCATCCACCCACCCACTCACTCACTCACCCACCCACCCACCCACTCACTCATCCACCACTCACCCACCCACCCACCCACTCACCACCCACCCACGCATCCACCCACCCACTCACTCACTCACCCACCACCACCCACTCACCCACTCACCCACCTTCNACCCACCCACCCACCCTTCCACCCACCCACCCACCCACCTACCCACCCAATAATCACCCACCCACTCATCCACCCACCCTTCCACCCACTCACCCACCCACCCACCTTCCACCCACTCACCCACCACCCACCCACCCTTCCACCCACTCACCCACCCACCCACTCACCCACCCACTCACCCACCACTCACCCACCCATCNTCACCCACCCACCCACCCACCCCCTCACCCACCCACTCACCCACCCACCCACCCACCCACGCATCCACCCACCCACTCACTCACTCACCCACCCACCCACTCACCCACCCACCCACCCACCTACCCACCCACTCACCCACCCACCCACCCACCACCCTATTCCACCCACTCACCCACCTTCCACCCACTCACCCACCCACCTTCCACCCACCCACCCACCCTTCCACCCACCCACCCACCCACTCACCCACCCACCCACCCACTCACCCACCCACCCACTCACCCACTCACCCACCCACCCTTCCACCCACTCACCCAATAACCCACTCACTCACCCACCCACCCACTCACCCATCTACCCACCCACTCACCCAAAAACCCACCCACCATCCACCCACCCACTCACCTAATAACCCACCCACCCACCCAAAACCCACCCACTCACCCACCCACCCACTCACCCACCCAATAACCCCCTCACCCCCTCACCCACACCCACCCCCCCNAGGATCTGCATGCTGGGCAACCCACCCTCAACCGCAACGACTTACGTCTGTGCCAAGACGNTGACGGTGACGGACTCAGTCCCCCAACACCACCACGGTGGCGGGGCCTCTGCTGGGCCCGCTGGTGCACCACACGTCTCTGGCGGAGTTTCTGCGATTCGGAGTTTCTCAACGCGACGTCAGCGAGTACTCACTCTGAACAACGTCACCGAGCTGCAGGGCATCCCCGGCGTGGCCAGCGGAATTATCATCTACTCGCTCACCTACCTGGCTACTCACCTACTCACTCACCTACTCACCCACTCACTCACCTACTTACTTACTCACCTACTCACTCACTANCTAGCCACTCACCTACTCACCTACCACTCACCTACTTACTCACCTACTACTCACCTACTCACCTACTCACTCACCTACTTACTCACCTACTCACCCACCTACCTACTCACGCACCTGCAGCGAGTACTTCACCCTGAACAATGTCACCGAGCTCCAGGGCATCCCGGCTGGCCAGCGGAATTATCATCGGTACTTGCTCACCTACTCACCTACACACTCACCTACTCACCTAGCTAGTCACTCACCTACTCGCTCACCTACTTACTGACCTACTTACTCACCCACCTACTTATTCACCTACTCACTCACCTACTTACTCACCTACACACCTACTCACCTACACACCTANTCACCTACTCACTCACCTACTTACTCACCTACACACCTACTCACCTACACACCTACTCACCTACTCACCCACCTACTCACCTACTCACCTACTCACTCACCTACTCACTCACCTACTCACCTACCCACTCACNTACTCACTCCTCACTCCCTACTCACCTACTCACCTACTCACCCACCTACTCACCCACCTACCTACTCACGCACCTGCAGCGAGTACTTACTCACCTGACAACNTCACCGACTGCAGGCATCCCCGGCTGGCCAGCGAATTATCATCGGTACTCGCTCACCTACCTGGCTACTCACCTACTCACCTACACATTCACCTACTCACTACTTACTACTCACCTACACACTCACCTACACACTCACCTACTCACTCACCTAGCTACCCACTCACCTACTCACTCACCTACTCACCCACCTAGCTACCACTCACCTACTCACTCACCTACTCACCCACCTAGCTACCCACTCACCTCATGGCTCACCTACTCACCCACCTAGCTACCCACTCACCTACTCACTCACCTACTCACCCACCTAGCTACCCACTCACCTACTCACTCAACTACACACTCACCTACTCACTCACCTACTCATGTAGCCTGCATGCCCAGCCACCGCATGCCTACACAGCTTTTGTTTGGCCGGATCGAGGGGGCTAAAAACGGGCACGGCACGGGCTAGAGAAGAGATGGAGTGATGTGGTACAGGAGGACGTGGAGCTGAGTGGACTTGCCGATGACCGGTACCAGCGGTGTCAAGATCGGCCTCTGTGGAGGAGGCTCGTGAAGGACGCTACTGGGCAGTTGGAGGCAGTCGCCCTCCAACAACGGAGGGCAGAGGAGTGATGCTCACAACAACGAGCGGAGCGCCGGGTGGCTAAAGCACAGCAAGTTGGCACAGTAGGGGGCACAGGTGGTGCATCAGCCAGTCATCTCGGTCATCTCGGTCAGTCGACCCGTGGCACCTGCTGGGTCTGCCCCGTGACCTCCTGCCAGCGGGCGTTCGACACTTCACGTGACCTCAACGTGCACCTAGCCTGGCACAAGCGTCGTGGTGACGTCACCGCCACGTAGTGGTGAATGGCGGTTGTTGTTGTTGTGGTTGTGTATAGAACCTGTGGAGTGGCTACTCTGTAGTGGTTGTTGTGATTGTTGTAGTGGTGGTTGTTGTGCTGGTTGTTGTAGTGGTGGTTGTTGTGCTGGTTGTTGTAGTGGTGGTTGTGTAGAGACCCTGTTGAGCACCTCCACTGTTGTGGTGGTTGTTGTTGTGGTTGTGGAGTGAACATCGAACGAGTCACTGAAGCGCATAGCTTGGTCTCGACAATGTAAGGTAAATTACCCTTTTTACCGGGTAAAAGGGTAAAGCTAAAGGTGTCGACATGCCAAGGGTAAGGTCAAGGGTACAGGGTAGATAGATAGATAGATCGTTTATTGTCATTGTCACCAGTACAACGAAATTTAAAATGCTCACCAGTCAGGGCATCATTCATAAATTTAAATTAAATAAAACAAGAAAATAAAAATTAAATTAAATGAAAGATAATCAATTTATACTATATATAAAAACAGCCCAAGTATACCCACATACCCACATAAGGTTACATTTTGTCATTGCACATCTCTATTTCACAATCAATTGTAAACACTATTACTTAATAATTAATTAGCATTCTTGAGTGTGGTGATCGCTGTAGGATAAAAGCTCTGTTTGAATCTGTTTGTCCTTGTTTTGACTGATCTGAATCGTCTGCCTGATGGCAACAGCTCAAACAGTGAGTGTCCAGGGTGAGAAGAGTCCTTTATAATGTTCTGTGCTTTTTGATGCAACGTGAACTGTGTAGTTCTTCCAGTGTGGGGAGATGGCAGCCGGCGATCTTTTGGGCTGTGTTGATGACCCTCTGGAGCGCTTTCCTCTGAGCCACTGTACAGCTGGTGTACCATACACAGATGCAGTATGTAAGAATGCTCTCGATGGAGGCTCGGTAGAAGGACACCAGCAGTTTCTGTGTGATGTTATTATTCCTGAGGTAGCTCGGAAGAATTACCCGGTAGGGTAAAGGGTAGCGCGAAGTATTACCCGGTAAATACGGCGCCTTGTTTACCGCTAGAAGCTCCGTGGCGCAGTCCGTGGCCTCCATTTAATAAGTAATATTTTAAAAAATATTTTTAAACACGCTTTTATTAAATGTACTAGTAATGGCAGAACTCAACGACTCCAGGAAGTGGCCCCGAAGCTTGCCACGACGTAAGGGCCGTGGCCAATTACAGCCAACGTCAGTTGAGCGTGGACAATTAGAGCCAAGTCGAAACATCACATGTAAAAAATAATGTTTGAAAAATATCTTTATTTTTGATAGAATATAGTATTGTCATCAGTTTGACATAAGTATACCAAGTTTGCAGTCGATACCACATTGGGAAGTGGGTTAAAATTGAGCTGCAAGATTTGAGGATACGACAACGACGATGACAACAACACCAACAACGATGACAATGCCGTTAACAACGACAAGCGTGTAAAATGAGAATCGTCGAGAGTATTCTATATGAATAAAGCGCTCTACCTATAGCATTTACCGTTATAACCTTGTTCATGTGTAGTAGTTCCCTAGTAATTACTCTGTAATCGGGTAATTTGTATTGTGGTAAGGGTAAAAGGTAGGGTAAAGGTAGGCTCGGTGCTTACGCATAGCGCTGGGGACTGTTAGAGAACGGCATTGTGGGTAGCAGCCCGTTCTTCCAATTGGACCGTGGCGAAGCCCGGACCTCCTGGGGGATCCAGAGGGCCGAGGGAATAGCCTGGCCACGCTGGCGAGGATAAAAGGTGAGCCCGACTCGCAATCGGGCTGCCGTAATCCGGGATGGAACTTGTCGGTAGCCTGGGCCACGCTGGCGAGGATAAAAGGCAGAGCCCGACTCGTAATCGGGCTGCCACACTCCGGGATGGAACGTGTCGGTAGCCTGGCCACGCTGGCGAGGATAAAAGGCAGAGCCCGACTCGTAATCGGGGCTGCCGCACTCCGGGATGGAACTTGTCGGTAGCCTGGCCACGCTGGCGAGGATTAAAGGCAGAGCCCCGACTCGCAATCGGGGCTGCCGCACTCCGGGATGGAACTTGTCGGTAGCCTGGGCCACGCTGGCGAGGATAAAAGGCAGAGCCCNGACTCGCAATCGGGCTGCCGCACTCCGGGATGGAACTTGTCGTAGCCTGGCCACGCTGGCGAGGATAAAAGCAGAGCCCCGACTCGCAATCGGGGCTGCCGCACTCCGGGATGGAACTTGTCGGTAGCCTGGCCACGCTGGCGAGGATAAAAGGCAGAGCCCCGACTCGTAATCGGGGCTGCCGCACTCCGAGATGGAACTTGTCGGTAGCCTGGGCCACGCTGGCGAGGATAAAAGGCAGAGCCCCGACTCGCAATCGGGGCTGCCGCACTCCGGGATGGAACTTGTCGGTAGCCTGGCCACGTCGAGGATGTGGGACTCGAAGGGTGCCACAATCCTGACGTGGTGTGGGCCACGCTGGCGGGATAAAAGGCAGAGCCCGACTCGCAATTGGGGCTGCCGCACCGGGATGGAACTTGGGTAGCCGGGCCCGGGCGTAAAGGCACCCGACTCGCACGGGCTGGCACTCGGGATGGAACGGGTAGCCTGGGCCCGCTGGCGAGGATTAAAGGCAGAGCCCCGTCGCAATCGGGCTGCCACAATCCGGGATGGAACTTGTCGGTAGCCTGGGCCACGCTGGGAGATTAAAGGCAGACCCCGACTCGCAAGGGGCTCACGGGATACCGGTAGCCGGACGCGGCGGCACCCGACTCGCAATCGGCTGCCGCACTCCGGGATGGAACGGGTAGCCTGGCCACGGGCAGGTTAAAGGCAGAGGGCAATCGGGGCTGCCATCCGGGATGGAGTTGTCGCCTACGGGCGAGTAAAGGAGAGCGAGCAAGGGGCTCCGACTCCGGGATGGAACTTGGTACGCCACGCTGGCGAGGATTAAAGGCAGAGCCCCGACTCGCAATCGGGGCTGCCGCACTCCGGGTGGTTGTCGGTGTTGGGGAGGATAAGGCAGAGGTCGTAATCGGGGCTGCGCAGAGAACTCGTGGGGCGCCTCTTGAAGCTGTGGGTCTTGAAGCGTGTCGCTGTCCTGACGCGGTGTGGAGTCGCATTTTGATTCTTACGTAGGCACCAGGGGAACGGGTATCCGTACCGTACCCGTACTGGAGGTGGTAGGGTACGGGTATCCGTTGCGATCTGGGATGAAGTGTTGGGCGCGGTGGTTGTTCTAGTTGTTGTGAGAAGAGACGACGTTGGGATGGTGACAAAGGTGACAACCAGTGACTCGCCTACCCGTACCGGTAACCGTAGTGGGTATGGGTGCCGGTATCGAGTAGGGTGGGTATTGGGTACCGGTTGCGATGGTTGGAGTTGTTGCTGTGTAAACGAGAGGAGAGAGAGACTCTACTAGTGTCTGTGAATTAGTACGCTACACTTGTGTAGAGATCGTTGAGAGCCTACTTGCAGTGGTGGTTGCGGTGGTTGTGGTGGTGGTGGTTGTGTAGAGAACCTGTGGAGCGCCTACACTGTAGTGGTAGTGGTTGTGGTGGTTGTAGTGGTTGTGGTGGTTGTTGTTGTGGTGGTTGTTGAAACTGTGGTTATGGTGGTTGTTGTAGTTGTTGTGGTGGTTGTTGTTGTAGAGAACCTGTGGAGCGCCTACACGGCTGGCGGAGCCCGTCTGGAGAAGTCGTCGCTGGGCTCCGTGGGCGCCGCGGGGAGCGAGCGAGCGGAGCGCAGCCTCCCTACGTTTACTCGGACATCGCCACCTCCTTCACCGCCCTCGTGGGCATCTTCTTCCCTCCGTCACTGGTCAGGACACACCGCTCACTCGCTTGATCACTGACTCGCTCGCTCGCTCACTCGCCGCTCACTCACCGCTCGTTCGCTCACTCACTCGCTGACTCGCTCGCTCACTTGATCGCTCATTCGCTCGGTCGCTCATTCGCTCACTCGCTCACTCACTCACTCGCTCACTCACTCGCTCGCTCGCTCACTCACTCACAGTCTCCCTACGTCTACTCGGACATCGCCACCTCCTTCACCGCCCTCGTCGGCATCTTTTTTCCCTCCGTCACCGGTCAGCACGCACCGCTCACTCACTCACTCACTTGACNCGCTCACTCACTGATCGCTCACTCGCTCGCTCACTTCATCGCTCATTTACTCACTCGCTCACTCACTCACTCACAGCCTCCCCTACGTCTACTCGGACATCGCCACCTCCTTCACCGCCCTCGTCGGCATCTTCTTTCCCTCCGTCACCGGTCAGCACGCACCGCTCACTCACCGCTCGCTCACTCACCGCTCATTCACTCACTGACTCACTGACTAACTTACTCATTCACTCACTGACTCACTCGCTCACTAGCTCACTCAAGCCTCCCTACTCACTCGGACATCGCCACCTCCTTCACCCCCTCGTCGGCATCTTTTTCCTTCCGTCACCGGTCAGGAACCGCTCACTGACTCACTCACTGACTCACTCACTCACTGACTCACTCGATCACTCACAGCTTCCCCTACTCACTCGGACATCGCCACCTCCTTCACCGCTCTCTCGGGATCTTTTTCCCCTCCGTCACCGGTCGGAGACACCCTCATTCACTCACTCACTCACTTGGTCACTCACTCGCTGACTCGCTCGCTGACTCACTCGATCGCTCACTCGCTCGATCGCTCACTCGCTTGCTCATTCGCTCGATCGCTCACTCGCTTGCTCATTCGCTCACTCACTCGCTCACTGACTCGCTCGCTCACTCACTCACTGGATCGCTCACTCGCTCGCTCACTCACTGACTCACTGACTCGCTCATTCGCTCGGTCGCTCGCTGACTCACTGACTCACTCACTCACTGACTCATTCACTCGCTCACTCACAGCCTCCCCTACGTCTACTCGGACATCGCCACCTCCTTCACCGCCCTCGTCGGCATCTTCTTCCCCTCCGTCACCGGTCAGCACGCACCGCTCACTCACCGCTCACTCGACCACTCACTCGCTGACTCGCTCGCTGACTCATTCGCTCGCTCGCTCGCTCGCTCGATCGCTCGCTCGCTCGCTCGATCGCTCGCTCGATCGCTCGCTCACTTGATCGCTCACTTGCTCACTGACTCACTGACTAACTGACTAGCTTACTCACTCACTTGATCGCTCACTCGCTCACTGACTCACTGACTCACTCACTCACTCACTCACTCACTGACTGACTCACTCACTCACTCACTCACTCACTGACTGACTCACTCACTGACTCACTCACTCACTCACTGCTCACTCACCACTCACTCACTGACTCACTCACTCGCTCACTCACTGACTCACTCACTGACTCGCTCGCTCACTCACTCACAGCCTCCCCTACTCACTGACTCGCCACCTTCTTCACCGCCCTTGTCGGGATCTTTTTTCCTTCCGTCACAGGCAGGAGTACCGCTCACTCACTCGCTCACTTGATCGCTCATTCGCTGACTCGCTCGCTGACTCACTCACCGCTCACTCACTCACTGATCGCTGACTTGCTCAATCGCTCGCTGAATCGCTCGCTCACTCATTCGCTCACTCGCTCGCTCACTTGATCGCTCACTTGCTCACTCACTCATCACTGACTCACTCACTCGCTCACTTACTCACTCACTGACTCACTCACTCACAGCCTCCCCTACGTCTACTCGGACATCGCCACCTCCTTCACCGCCCTCGTCGGCATCTTTTTCCCTCCGTCACCGATCAGCACGCACCGCTCACTCACCGTCACCGCTCGCTCACTCACTGACTCACTCGCTGACTCGCTCGCTGACTCGCTCGATCGCTCGCTCGCTCACTCACTCGCTCGCTCACTGACTCGGTCGCTCACTCGCTCACTCACTTACTCGCTCACTGGCTCACTCACTGACTCACTGACTAACTGACTAACTTACTCACTCACTCATTGACTCGCTCGCTCACTCACTCGCTCACTCACAGCCTCCCCTACTCTACTCGGACATCGCCACCTCCTTCACCGCCCTCGTCGGGATCTTTTTTCCCTCCGTCACCGGTCAGGAACACCCTCATTCACTCACTCACTCACTTACCACTAACTCGCTGACTCACTCACTGACTCACTCACTCACTCACTCGCTCACTCACAGCCTCCCCTACGTCTACTCACNTCCCACCTCCTTCACCGCCCTCGTCGGCATCTTTTTTCCTTCCGTCACCGGTCAGGAGACACCCTCATTCACTCACTCACTCACTCACTTGGTCACTCACTCGCTGACTCACTCGCTGACTCACTCGATCGCTCACTCGCTCGCTCATTCACTCACTCGCTCGCTCACTGACTCGGTCGCTCACTGGCTCACTCACTGACTCACTGACTAACTGACTAACTTACTCAATCACTTGATCGCTCACTCACTCACTGACTCACTGACTCACTCGCAGCCTCCCCTACGTCTACTCGGACATCGCCACCTCCTTCACCGCCCTCGTCGGCATCTTTTTTCCCTCCGTCACTGGTCAGGACACACCGCTCACTCACCGCTCACTCGCTCACTCACTCACTCACTCACTCACTCACTGACTCACTCACTCACTCACTGACTCGCTCGCTCACTTACTCACTCGCTCACTCACTTACTCGCTCGCTCACTCACTGACTCACTCACTCACTCACTGACTCGCTCGCTCGCTCACTCACTCGCTCACTCACTGACTCACTCACTGACTCACTCACTGACTAACTGACTAACTTACTAAATCACTTGCTCACTTGATCGCTCACTGACTCGCTCGCTCGCTCACTGACTCGCTCGCTCGCTCACTGACTCACTGACTCACTCACTCACAGCCTCCCCTACGTCTACTCGGACATCGCCACCTCCTTCACCGCCCTCGTGGGCATCTTCTTCCCCTCCGTCACCGGTCCGGACACACCGCTCGCTCACTCATTCACTCGCTCACTCACTCACTCGCTGACTCGCTCGCTCGATCGCTCACTCGCTCACTCGCTTGCTCATTCGCTCACTGACTCGGTCGCTCACTCGCTCACTCGCTCACTCACTTACTCACTCGCTCACTGACTCGCTCACTGACTCGCTCGATCGCTCGCTCGATCGCTCATTCGCTCGCTCACTGACTCGGTCGCTCACTCGCTCACTCACTTACTCGCTCGCTCACTCACTGACTCACTGACTAACTGACTAACTTACTCACTCACTTGATCGCTCACTCGCTCACTGACTCACTGACTCGCTCACTCACTCACTCACAGCCTCCCCTACGTCTACTCGGACATCGCCACCTCCTTCACCGCCCTCGTGGGCATCTTCTTTCCTTCCGTCACCGGTCAGGACACACCGCTCACTCACTCGCTGACTCGCTCACTCGCTGACTCGCTCGATCGCTCACTGACTCGGTCGCTCACTCACTCGCTCACTCACTTACTCGCTCGCTCACTCACTGACTCACTGACTAACTGACTAACTTACTCACTCACTTGATCGCTCACTCGCTCACTGACTCACTGACTCGCTCACTCACTCACTCACAGCCTCCCCTACGTCTACTCGGACATCGCCACCTCCTTCACCGCCCTCGTGGGCATCTTCTTTCCTTCCGTCACCGGTCAGGACACACCGCTCACTCACTCGCTGACTCGCTCACTCGCTGACTCGCTCGATCGCTCACTGACTCGGTCGCTCACTCACTCGCTCACTCACTTACTCACTGGCTCACTCACTGACTCACTGACTAACTGACTAACTTACTCACTCACTTGATCGCTCGCTCACTCGCTCGCTCACTCGCTCACTCACTCACTTATTGTGGTTAGGGTGGTTGTTGTTGCTGTTGTGGTTGTTGTGGTTGTTGTTAATGTGGTTGTCGTAGTTATTTGTTGTGGTTGGTGTGGTTGTTGTTGTTGATGTTATTGTGGTTGTTGTGATTGTTTTAGTTGTTTGTTGTTGTGCATGTTGCTATGGTTGTTGTGGTTGTTGTTGTGGTTGTTGTAGTTGNTGTTCTGATGTTGTTGTTGNGGTTGTTGTTTTTGTTCTGATAGTGGTTGTTGTGGTTGTTGTGGTTGTTTGTTGTGGTTGGTGTAGTTGTTGATGTGGTTGTTGTTGTTGTTTGTTGTTGTTGTGGTTATGGTTGCTGTGGTTGTTGTTGTTCTTGATGTGGTTGTTGTTGTGGTTGTTGTAGTTGTTGTTGTTGTTTTTGTTCTGATAGTGGTTGTTGTTGTTTTTGTTTTGATAGTGGTTGTTGTTGTTGTTTTTGTTCTGATAGTGGTTGTTGTTGTTGTTGTGCTGCAGGCATCATGGCCGGTTCCAACCGCTCGGAGATCTGAAGGACGCCCAGAAGTCGATCCCCATCGGCACCATCATGGCCATCACCACCACCTCGCTAGTCTGTATCCTCCTTGGTGGTGGTGGGGGTGGGGGGGTGGTGGTGGTGGGGGGGGTGGTGGTGGTGGGGGGGGTGGTGGGGTGGTGGGGTGGCCATCACCACCACCTCGCTAGTCTGTATCCTCCTTGGTGGGGTGGGGGTGGTGGGGTGGTGNGGGNGGTGGTGGTGGTGGTGGTGGGGGTGGTGGTGGTGGTGGTGGGGGGGGGGGTGGTGGTGGTGGTGGGGGGTGGTGGTGTGGTGGTGGGGGGGGTGGTGGTGGTGGGGGGGGTGGTGGGGTGGTGGGGGTGGCCATCACCACCACCTCGCTAGTCTGTATCCTCCTTGGTGGGGTGGGGGTGGTGGGGGTGGTGGTGGTGGTGGTGGGGGGGGTGGTGGGGGTGGTGGTGGTGGGGGGGGGGTGGTGGGGGGGTGGTGGGGGGTGGTGGTGGTGGTGGTGGTGGGGGTGGTGGGGGGGGTGGGGGGGGTGATGATGGTTGTGGTGATGGAGGTGGGGATGGTGGTGATGATGGTGATGATGGTGATGGTGATGATGGTGATGATGGGGTGGTAGTGATGGGAGTGATGGTGATGATGATGGTGATGATGGTGATGATGATGATGGTGATGATGATGGTGATGATGGGGNTGGTAGTGATGGTGATGATGATGATGATGGTATATGATGATAGTGATGATGATGGTAATGATAGTGATGATGATGATGATGATAGTGATGATGATGTGGTGATGATGATGGTGATGATGGGGGTGGTAGTGATGGTGATGATGGTAGTGATGATGGTGATGGTGATGATGATGATGGTAATGATAGTGATGATAGTGAACTGATGATGGTGATGATAGTNATGATAGNTGGTGATGATGATGGTGATGATGTGATGATGATAATGATGATGATAGTGATGATGATGGTGATGATGGTGATGTGGTGGTGATGATGATGTNGTGATGATGGTGATGATGATGGTGATGATAGTGATGATGATGATGGTGATGATGATGATAGTGATGATGGTGATGATGATGATGGTGATGGTGGTAGTGATGATGATGGTGATGATGGTGATAGTGATGATGATGGTGATGATTGGTGATGATGATGATGATGATGATGATGGTGATGATGATGANGATGATGATGATGANGATGATGATGATGNTGGTGATGATGGTATGATGATGGTAATGATAGTGATGATGATGATGGTGATGATGATGGTGGTAATGATAGTGATGATTATGATAGTGATGATGATGATAGTGATGATGATGGTGATGATGGTGATGATGATGATGTGGTGCATGTGATGATGATGATGATGGTGATGATGATGATGGTAATGATGATGTAGTCTCCTTGACGAGTCCCAGACTTGAGCTCCGTGGTTCTGTTTGGCGCCTGTGTGGAGGGCACCGTCCTGAGAGACAAGTAAGTAGCACACACACACACACACAGACACACACACACACACACACACACAGACACACACACACACAGACACACAGACACACACACACAGTGACACACACACACACAGACACACACACACAGACACAGACACGCACTACACACAACAACAACAACAACTGCCATTCGCCACTAAGTGGTGGTGACGTCACCACGACGCTTGTGCCAGGCCAAGTGCGCCTTGAGGCTGCCACGTGAAGTGTCGAATGCCCGCTGGCAGGAGGTCACGGGGCAGACCCAGCAGGTGCCACAGGTCGACTGACCGAGATGACCGAGATGACTGGCTGATGCACCACCTGTGCCCCCTACTGTGCCAACTTGCTGTGCTTTATCCACCCGGCGCTCCGCTCGTTGTTGTGAGCGTCGCTCCTCCGCCCTCCGTTGTTGTTGGAGGGCGACTGCCTCCAACTGCCCAGTAGCGTCCTTCACGAGCCTCCTCCACTGAGGCCGATCTTGACACCGCTGGTACCAGTCATCGGCAAGTCCACTCAGCTCTACGTCCTCCTGTACCACATAACTCCATCTCTTCTCTCGCCCGTGCTGCGCCCGTTTAGCCCTTTCGATTCGGCCAAACAAAAGCTGTTTAGGCATGCGGTAGCTGGGCATGCGGGCTACATGACCCAGCCAACGCAGCCTTGCCTGCCGGAGGAGCTCACCGATGGAACTTTGCCCAGATCTTTCAAGGATTTGTGAGCTCCTCACACAATCCAGGATGGATCGTAGGCAGGCCAGCCTAAATGTTTCCATCCGGCGAAGATGCTCCATTAGGGGGGTCCACGTTTCGCAAGCGTAGAGAAGGGAGGGAATGACCGTGGCCGAGAAGACCTGAAGCTTCGTGCGGAGCGACAGACCAGGTAGCTTCCACACAGCGTTACGCAACCGATGAAAAGATAATGCCGCTCGACTGATTCGGAGTGAGACCTCTGCTGATAAACCGGAGCCGGTCATAAGCACACTGCCCAGGTATGGGAAACTCTCCACTCTCTCCACAACTGCCCCATCACCGATTGGGAGTTGTGGGGATGGAGTGTCCGATGGTGCAAAATACCCAGGCAGGTGCTTAGTTTGGTGGGCTGATGGTAAGGCCCACCTCTTAGTGGCACGCTCCAGGTTCAGCAGCAGCGTCTCCAACTCCTCCTCTGAATGAGCAGCAATTACCAGATCATCGGCATACATAACGTGGTTGACCAATAGGGAGCCATCCCTTGATCGCACCCGGGCGTCGATCAGCCTCCCATTATATCTGTACCAAATGGAAATTCCCCCGGTACAGACACAGACACACACACAAAAATACACAGACACACACACAGACACACACAGAGACACACACAGAGACACACAAAAACATACACAGACATACAGACATACACAGACACACACAGACACACACACGNCACACACACAGACACACACACACACAGACACACACACACAGACACACACACAGATAGACNCACACAACACAACAACCGCCATTCGCCACTAAGTGGCGGTGACGCACCACGATGCTTGGCCCCAAGTGCACCTTGAGGCCACGTGAAGTGTCGAACGCCCGCTGGCAGGAGGTCAGGGGCAGACCCAGGTGCCACGGGTCGACTGACCGAATGACCGAGGCGACTGGCTGATGCACTACCTGTGCCCCCTACTGTGCCAACTTGCTGTGCTTTAGCACCCGGCGCCCGCTCGTTGTTGTGAGCGTCGCTCCTCCGCCCTCCGTTGTTGTTGGAGGGCGACTGCCTCCAATTTCCCAGTAGCGTCCTTCACGAGCCTCCTCCACTGAGGCCGATCTTGACACCGCTGGTACCAGTCATCGGCAAGTCCACTCAGCTCCACGTCCTCCTGTACCACATCACTCCATCTCTTCTCCAGCCCGTGCCGCGCCCGTCTAGCCCCTCGATCCGGCCGAACAAAAGCTGTTTAGGCATGCGGTGGCTGGGCATGCGGGCTACATGACCCAGCCAACGCAGCCTTGCCTGCCGGAGGAGCTCACTGATGGGACTTTGCCCAGATCTTTCAAGGATTTGTGAGCTCCTCACACAATCCAGCCTGGTTAAACCCAGGATGGATCGTAGGCAGGCCAGCCTAAATGTTTCCAACCGGCGAAGATGCTCCACCAGGGGGTCCACGTCTCGCAAGCGTAGAGAAGGGAGGGAATGACCGTGGCCGAGAAGACCTGAAGCTTCGTGCGGAGCGACAGACCAGGTAGCTTCCACACAGCGTTACGCAACCGATGAAAAGATATTGCCGCTCGACTGATTCGGAGTGAGACCTCTGCTGATAGACTGGAGCCGGTCATAAGCACACTGCCCAGGTATGGGAAACTCTCCACTCTCTCCACAACTGCCCATCACCAATTGGGAGTTGTGGGGTGGAGTGTCCGATGGTACAAAATACCCAGGCAGGTGCTTAGTTTTGGTGGGGCTGATGGTAAGGCCCCACCTCTTAGTGGCACGCTCCAGTCTCAGCAGCAGCGTCTCCAACTCCTCTTCTGAATGAGCAGCTATTACCAAATCATCGGCATACATAACATGGTTGACCAATAGGGAGCCATCCCTTGATCGCACCCGGGCGTCGATCAGCCTCCCATTATATCTGTACCAAATGGAAATTCCCCCGGTACAGCTATTGAAGGCTTCACGAACTACGCGGTCAAAATAGATGTTAAATAATGTGGGAGCCAGAGGACATCCCTGTCGCACCCCAAGGTGTACAGGGAAAGGCTCCGACTCCCGGCCACGTAGTTTTACCCGGGCCCGCTCACCATCATGAAGGTCCTTAATGATCGTGAGCAGAGGGTCAGGGACTCCGAAAGCACGAAGAACAACCCAGAGCCCAGTCCTACTGATGGTATCATAGCCTTGACCAGGTCAATAAAGCAGAGATGTAGGTCTTTTTGGAATTCCCTACACCTCTGCTGTAGCAGACGGACAGAAAATATGGTATCTGTGCAGGACCGCCCTTTCCTGAAACCGCATTGGGGCTCTCCTCAGCGTGCCTAGCAAGGCGATGTTGAATAACACACAGACACACANCACAGACACACACACACACAACNCACACACACAGAGTGCACACACACACAGACACACACACAGTTTGGTGCGAGCAAGTGTTGTTAGTGACCACCTCCAGAAGGTGTTGGTGGCTGTGGTTGTGGTGGCTGTGGTTGTGGTGCCTGTGTTGTGGTGGTGGTGGTGGTTGTGGTGGTGGTGTAGATTTGGCGAGGAAGTGAACAGCAACTTTGTGATGGTTGTTTTGGTGGTTGTGGTTGTGGTGGTTGTTGTGTGGTGATGGTTGTGGTTGTAGTGGTTGTTGTCGTGGTGGTGTAGATTTGGCGAGGGAGTGAACGTCAACTTAGTGGTTGTGGTGGTTGTTGTTGTGGTTGTTGTGGTGGTGGTGGTGTAGATTTGGCGAGGGAGTGAACGGCAACCTGGTGGTGGTGGTTGTGGTGG
Organism: Lethenteron camtschaticum; assembly: GCA_018977245.1. Taxonomy (NCBI): domain Eukaryota; kingdom Metazoa; phylum Chordata; class Hyperoartia; order Petromyzontiformes; family Petromyzontidae; genus Lethenteron; species Lethenteron camtschaticum. Next base: position 8,101 of record WFAB01002324.1, on the reverse strand, counting down.
TTGTTGTTGTGGTGATGGTTGTGGTTGTTGTGGTGGTGGTGGTTGTGGTGGGTGTAGATTTGGCGAGGGGGTGAACGGCAACCTGGTGGTGGTTGTTGTGGTTGTGGTGGTTGTTGTGGTGGTGGTTGTGGTGGTTGTGGTGGTTGTTGTGGTGATGGTTGTGGTTGTTGTGGTGGTGGTGGTGTAGATTTGGCGAGGGAGTGAACGGCAACCTGGTGATTGTTGTTGTGGTGGTGGTTGTTGTGGTTGTTGTGGTGATNGTGGTGATGGTTGTGGTGGTTGTTGTTGTGGTTGTTGTGGTTATTGTGGTTGTTGTGTTGTAGATTTGGCGAGGGGTGAACGGCAACCTGGTGGTGGCCACGCTGGCCTGGCCCTCCCCGTGGGTCATCGTCATCGGCTCCTTCTTTTCCACGTGCGGCGCCGGCCTGCAGAGCCTCACTGGAGCACCTCGACTCCTGCAGGCCATCGCCAAAGATAATGTCGTGCCGTTCTTACAGGTCACTCACTCACTCAGTCACTCATTCACTCACTCAGTCACTCAGCCAGTCATTCAATCATTCAGTTACTCACCCAGTCACTCACCCAGTCACTCACCCAGTCACTCACCCAGTCACTCACCAGCTCACCCGGTCACTCACCCACTCACTCACCCACCCGGTCACTCAGCCAGTCACTCACTTACTCACTCACCCACTCACTCACCNACCCAGTCACTCACCCAGTCACTCACCCAGTCACTCACCCACCCACTCACTCACCGGAGCACCACGACTCCTGCAGGCCATCGCCAAAGATAATGTCGTGCCGTTCCTACAGGTCACTCAATCATTCAGTCACTCATTCACTCACTCAGTCACTCAGCCAGTCACTCATTCAGTTACTCATCCAGTCACTCACCCAGTCACTCACCCAGTCACTCACCCAGTCACTCACCCACCCGGTCACTCACCCACTCACTCACCCACCCGGTCACTCAGCCAGTCACTCACTTACTCACTCACCCACTCACTCACCCACCCCAGTCACTCACCCAGTCACTCACCCAGTCACTCACCCACTCACTCACTCACCGGAGCACCTCGACTCCTGCAGGCCATCGCCAAAGATAATGTCGTGCCGTTCTTACAGGTCACCAGCTCACCTGGTCACTCAGTCACTCACTCAGTCACTCAGCCAGTCACTCAATCATTCAGTTACTCATCCAGTCACTCACCCAGTCACTCACCCACTCACTCACTCACCGGAGCACCACGACTCCTGCAGGCCATCGCCAAAGATAATGTCGTGCCGTTCCTACAGGTCACTCAATCATTCAGTCACTCATTCACTCATTCAGTCAGTCAGCCAGTCACTCACCCAATCAGTCACTCAGCCAGTCACTCATTCACCCACTCAGTTACTCACCCACCCACTCAGTCACTCACCCACCCACCCACTCACTCACCGGAGCACCACGACTCCTGCAGGCCATCGCCAAGATAATGTCGTGCCGTTCCTACAGGTCACTCAATCATTCAGTCACTCAGTCACTCACCCAGTCACTCAGCCGGTCACTCAGCCGGTCACTCACTCACTTACTCAGTCATTCACTCACCCACTCATCAGCCAGTCATCAGTTACTCACTCACTCACCAGCTCACTCACCCAGTCACTCACCCAGTCAGTCACTCAGCCAGTCACTCATTCACCCACTCAGTTACTCACCCACCCACTCAGTCACTCACCCAGTCACTCACCAGTCACTCACTCAGTCACTCAGCCAGTCACTCATTCACCCACTCAGTTACTCACCCACCCACTCAGTCACTCACCCAGTCACTCACCCAGTCACTCACTCAGTCACTCAGCCAGTCACTCATTCACCCACTCAGTTACTCTCCCACCCACTCACTCAATCATTCAGTCACTCACCCACTGACTCACTCACCGGAGCACCACGACTCCTGCAGGCCATCGCCAAGGACAATGTCGTGCCGTTCTTACAGGTCACTCGCTCACTCAGTCACTCACCCGTCACTCACCCGGTCACTCACTCACTCACCAGCTCACTCACCCAGTCACTCACCCAGTCATTCACCACCTCACCCACTCACCCAGCCACTCACCCAGTCACTCACCCAGTCACTCACCCAGCCACTCACCCCCCACTCATTCACCACTCACTCACTCACTCACCCAGTCACTCACCCAGTCATCACCTAGTCATTCACCCACTCACTCACCCAGCCACTCACCCAGCCACTCACCCAGCCAGTCACCCACTCATTCACACACTCACTCACTCACTCAATCATTCAGTTACTCACTCACCACTCACCCAGTCACTCTTTCACCCATCCATTCACTCACTCACTCACCCACTCACTCACCTACTCACTCGCTCGCTCATTCACTCGCTCGCCCGGCCACTCACCCAGTCACTCACCCACTCAATCATTCATTCACTCACTCACTCACTCACCCACCTACTCGCTCACTTACTCACCCACTCACTCTCTCACCCACCCACTCCCTCACTCATTCACCTACTCACCCATCCACTAACCCACCCACTCAGTCGCTCGCTCGCTCAACCACCCACTCACCCACTCACTTACTCATGCTGTCTCTCCTCTGATGCTGTCTCTGCCTCTGATGCTGCCTCTGCCTCTGATGCTGTCTCTGCCTCTGATGCTGCCTCTGCCTCTGATGCTGTCTCTGCCTCTGATGCTGCTCTGCCTCTGATGCTGCCTCTGTCTCTGATGCTGTCTCTGCCTCTGATGCTGTCTCTGCCTCTGATGCTGTCTCTGCCTCTGATGCTGCCTCTGCCTCTGATGCTGTCTCTGCCTCTGATGCTGCCTCTGCCTCTGATGCTGTCTCTGCCTCTGATGCTGCTCTGCCCTGATGCTGTCTCTGCCTCTGATGCTGCCTCTGCCTCTGATGCTGCCTCTGCCTCTGATGCTGTCTCTGCCTCTGATGCTGTCTCTGCCTCTGATGCTGCCTCTGCCTCTGATGCTGACTCTGCCTCTGATGCTGTCTCTGCTCTGATGCTGTCTCTGCCTCTGATGCTGTCTCTGCCTCTGATGCTGCCTCTGCCTCTGNTGCTGTCTCTGCCTCTGATGCTGTCTCTGCCTCTGATGCTGTCTCTGCCTCTGATGCTGTCTCTGCCTCTGATGCTGTCTCTCTCTGATGCTGTCTCTGCCTCTGTGCTGCCTCTGCCTCTGATGCTGTCTCTGCCTCTGATGCTGCCTCTGCCTCTGTGCTGCTTCTGCCTCTGATGCTGTCTCTGCCTCTGATGCTGTCTCTCCTCTGATGCTGTCTCTGCCTCTGATGCTGCCTCTGCCTCTGATGCTGTCTCTGCCTCTGATGCTGCCTCTGCCTCTGATGCTGCTCTGCCTCTCTCTGCCTCGGCTGCTGCCTGCAGGTGTTTGGTCACGGCAAGGCGAACGGGGAGCCCACGTGGGCTCTGCTGCTCACCGCCTGCATCGCCGAGATCGGAATCATCATCGCCTCGCTCGACATCGTCGCCCCCATCCTCTCCATGTGAGACGCTCGCTCGCTCGCCCGCTCACCGCTCGCTCGCTCGCCCGCTCACATGCTAGCTCACCGCTAGCTCACATGCTCGCTCACCTGCTCGCTCACTCGCCCACACGCTCACTCTGCTCACCCGCTCGCTCACTCACCCACACGCTCACCCACATGCTCACTCGCTCACCGCTCGCTCACCCACACGCTCACCCACACGCTCGCTCACACACAAGCTCGCCCACACGCTCGCTCACCCGCTCACCACACTCTCGCTCACCCACATTCTCACTCACCCACATGCTCACCCGCTCACCCACACGNTCACCCGCTCACCCACACTCTCGCTCACCCACTCACTCACCCACATGCTCACCCACACGCTCACTCACACGCTCGCCACACGCTCACCCACACGCTCGCTCACTCACCCACACGCTCACTCACCCANACGCTCACTCACCCACACGCTCACTCACCCACACGCTCACTCACCCACACGCTCACCCACACGCTCACCCACACGCTCACCCACACACATGCTTCACTCACCCACACGCTCACCCACACGCTCACTCACCCNCACGCTCACCCACACGCTCGCCCACACGCTCACTCACTCACACGCTCACCCGCTCNCTCACCCACACGCTCGCCCACACGCTCACCCACACGCTCACCCACACGCTCGCTCACACGCTCACTCACCACACGCTCACTCACCCACACGCTCACCCACATGCTCACCCACACGCTCACCCCNGCACGCTCACACGCTCGCTCGCTCACCCACACGCTCACCCACACGCTCACCGCTCACCCACACGCTCACTCGCTCACCCCACGCCCANACGCTCGCTCACCCTCGCTCACCCACACACTCACTCGCAGTCACCCACACGCTCACCCACACGCTCACTCACACGCTCACCCGCACGCTCACACACACGCTCGCTCACCCGCACACCCACACGCTCACCCACATGCTCACACGNTCANCCACACGCACCCANACGCTCACCCACACGCTCACTCACACGCTCACACACACGCTCGTTCTTTTACTCACTCACCCGCACACTCACCCACACTCACTCACACGCTCACACACACGCTCGCTCACCCACACGCTCACCCACACGCTCACCCGCACGCTCACTCGCACGCTCACCCGCACGCTCACACACTCGCTCACCCGCACGCTCACCCACATGCTCACCCACACGCTCACACACTCACCCGCTCACCCACACGCGGTCACCCACTCACCCACACGCTCACCCCACGCTCACCCACACGCTCACCCACACGCTCGCTCACCCGCTCGCTCGCTCACCCACACGCTTACTCACCCACACGCTCACATGCTCGCTCACCCACATGCTCACCCGCTCACTCACCCACACGCTCACCCACACGCTCGCTCACCCCCTCACACACACGTTCGCTCATTCACTCACCAATCGCCACCACCACGGCAACCACAACCGCCACCACCACCTGCGATGCGGGTTGCGACGTGGGTTGCGATGTTGTTGTTGCGATGTTGTTGTTGCGATGTTGTTGTTGCGATGTTGTTGTTGCGATGTTGTTGTTGCGATGTTGTTGTTGCGATGTTGTTGTTGCGATGTTGTTGTTGCGATGTTGTGTTGCGATGTTGTTGTTGCGATGTTGTTGTTGCGATGTTGTTGCGATGTGGTGGTTGCGATGTTGTTGTGTTGTTGTTGCGTTGTTGTTGTGTTGTTGTTGCAGGTTCTTCCTCATGTGCTACATGTTCGTGAACTTGGCCTGCGCGGTGCAGACGCTGCTACGCACGCCCAACTGGAGACCTCGCTTCAAATACTACCACTGGTGATGCAACAACCACCACACCACAACAACCACCACCAGCACCACCACAACAACCACCACCAGCACCACCACAACAACCACCACCAGCACCACCACAACAACCACCACAACCACCATGCTTCAAATACTACCACTGGTGATGCAACCCCACCACACACCACATGCCCACGAGGGCGGTGAAGGAGGTGGCGATGTCCGAGTAGACGTAGGGGAGGCTGTGAGTGGGCGAGTGAGTCAGTGAGTGAGTGAGTCAGGAAGTGAGTGAGCGAGTGATGAGTGAGTGACAGTGAGTGAGCGAGTGAGTGAGTGAGTGAGTAGCGAGCGAGTGAGTCAGTGAGTGAGTAGCAAGCGAGTGAGTCAGTGAGTGAGTAGCGAGCGAGTGAGTAGTGAGTGAGTGAATGAGTGGCGAGTAAGTGAGTGAGTGAGCGAGTAAGCGAGCGAGTGAGTGAGTGAGTGAGTGAGCGAGCGAGTGAGTCAGTGAGTGAGTGAATGAGTGAGCGAGTGAGTGAGTGAGTCAGTGAGTGAGTGAGCGGTGAGTGAGTGAGTCAGTGAGTGANTGAGTGAGCGAGCAGTGAGTGAGTGAGTGAGCGAGTCAGTGAGTGAGTGAGCGAGTGAGTCAATGAGTGATTGAGTGAGCGATTGAGCGATCAAGTGAGTGAGTGAGTGATTGAGAGAGTGAGCGAATGAGCGACCGAGTGAGTGAGCGAGTGAGTGAGCGAGTGAGCGAGCGAGTCAGTGAGTGAGTGAGCGAGTGAGCGGTGAGGGTGCGGTATCTCCTGACCGGTGACGAAGGGGAAGAAGAGCCCACGAGGGTGGTGAAGGAGGTGGCGATGTCCGAGTAAACGAGGGAGGCTGTGAGTGAGTGAGCGAGCGAGCGAGTGAGTGAGTGAGCGAGTGAGTGAGTGAGCGAGTGAGCGAGTCAGTGAGTGAGTGGGTGAGTGAGTGAGTGAGTGAGCGGTGTGTCCTGAGTGACGGAGGGGAAGAGATGCCCACGAGGGCGGTGAAGGAGGTGGCGATGTCCGAGTAGACGTAGGGGAGGCTGTGAGCGAGCGAGTGAATGAGTGAGCGAGCGAGTGAGTGAGTCAGTGAGTGAGCGAGTGAGTCAGTGAGTCAGTGAGCGAGTGAACGATCAAGTAAGTGAGTGAGTGAGCGAGTGAGTGAGTCAGGAGTGAGTGAGTCAGGAAGTGAGTGAGCGAGTGAGTGAGTGAGTCAGTGAGTGAGTGAGCGAGCGAGTGAGTCAGTGAGCGAGCGAGTGAGTCAGTGAGTGAGTGAATGAGTGAGCGAGTAAGTGAGTGAGTGAGCGAGTGAGTGAGTCAGTGAGTGAGTGAGCGAGTGAGCGAGCAAGTGAGTCAGTGAGTGAATGAATGAGTGAGCGAGTCAGTGAGTGAGTGAGTCAGTGAGTGAGTGAGCGAGTCAGTGAGTGAGTGAGTGAGTCAGTGAGCGAGTGAGCGAGTGAGTGAGCGAGTCAGTGAGTGAGTGAGTGAGCGAGTCAGTGAGTGAGTGAGCGAGTGAGTCAGTGAGTGATTGAGTGAGCGATTGAGCGATCAAGTGAGTGAGTGAGTGATTGAGCGAGTGAGCGAATGAGCGACCGAGTGAGTGAGCGAGTGAGTGAGTGAGTGAGCGGTGAGTGAGCGGTGTGTCCGACCGGTGACGGAGGGGAAGAAGATGCCCACGAGGGTGGTGAAGGAGGTGGCGATGTCCGAGTAGACGTAGGGGAGGCTGTGAGTGAGTGAGCGAGCGAGTGAGTAAGTGAGCGATTGAGTGAGTGAGCGAGTGAGCGAGTCAGTGAGTGAGTGGTCAAGTGAGTGAGTGAGTGAGCGGTTGTCCGACCGGTGACGGAGGGAAAAAGCCACGGGGCGGTGAAGGAGTGGCGACCGAGTAAGTAGGGGAGACTGTGAGTGAGTGAGCGAGCGAGCGAGCGAGTGAGTGAGCGAGCGAGTGAGTGAGTGAGCGAGTGAGCGAATGAGCGACCGAGCGAATGAGCGATCAAGTGAGCGAGCGAGTCAGCGAGTGAGTGAGCGAACGAGCGAGTGAGCGGCGAGTGAGCGAGCGAGCGAGTCAGTGATCAAGCGAGTGAGCGGTGTGTCCTGACCAGTGACGGAGGGGAAGAAGATGCCCACGAGGGCGGTGAAGGAGGTGGCGATGTCCGAGTAAACGTAGGGGAGGCTGCGCTCCGCTCGCTCGCTCCCCGCGGCGCCCACGGAGCCCAGCGACGACTTCTCCAGACGGGCTCCGCCAGCCGTGTAGGCGCTCCACAGGTTCTCTACAACAACAACCACAACAACAACTACAACAACCACAACAACAATTACAACAACCACCACAACAACAACCACCACAACCACTACCACCTCCACAACCACTACCACTACAGTGTAGGCGCTCCACAGGTTCTCTACACAACCACCACCACAACAACAACTACTACTACAACAACTACAACAACCACCACAACCACCACTACAACCACCACAACCATTACCACCTCCACAACCACCACCACTACAGTGTAGGCGCTCCACAGGTTCTCTACAACAACAACTACAACCACCACAACCATTACAACAACAACCACCACAACAACTACAACAACCATTACCACTACAACCACCACTACAGTGTAGGCGCTCCACAGGTTCTCTACACAACCACCACCACAACAACAACTACTATTACAACAACTACAACAACCACCACAACCACCACTACAACCACCACAACCACCACCACAACCACTACCACCTCC
>WFAB01002323.1:0-45099 GCA_018977245.1 Lethenteron camtschaticum | reverse complement strand
ACCACCATCACCACCACCTCCACCATCACCACCACCACCTCCACATCACCACCACCATCACCACCACCACCACCTCCACCACCATCAGCACCACCACCATCACCACCACCACCACCATCAACACCACCACCACCACCACCATCCTCCTCCACCACCACCACCACCACCACCATCAACACCACCACCACCACCACCTCCTCCTCCTCCCCTCCACCACCACCACCATCACCACCATCACCACCATCCTCACCACCACCATCACCAACATCACCACCACCATCATCACCACCATCCCACCATCATCACCATCACCACCTCCTCCACCACCATCACCACCACCTCCATCACNACCTCCACCACCTTCGCCACCACCTACTCCACCACCATCACCACCTCCTCCCCACCACCACCATCATCACCACCACCACCTCCACCACCATCATCACCACTCACCACCATCCCACCATCACACACCACCACCACTCCGACCACCATCAACACCACCANCACACCACCTCACCACCATCACCACCTCCTCCACCTTCTCCACCACCACCACCATCACCACCATCACCACCTCCTCCACCTTCTCCACCACCACCACCAACTCACCACCACACACTNCACCACCACCANCACCAACTTCACCACACACACCAACTCCCACGAAGTTTCTCATTGTCCCCCCCCCCCCGCCCCCCAGCACCTGTNCAGTGTGACGCGCTCCGAGTTTGTCNACAGAGGTGGTGGTGGACCCTCGCTGTGCCCNAGGCGGTGCTGGCGGTGCTCTCGCAGGAGCCGCACAGTGCTGCCGCCNGGGACCCAGGGGCCCTCGCCNCTGAGAGAGAGACACCCCCCCAGGGAGACCCCCCCACACAGAGAGACACACACACAGAGACACACAGAGACACACACACACACACAGCAGACACACACAGACACNACACACAGAGACACACACAGACGAGACACACACAGAGACACACACACACAGAGACACACACAGAGACAACACACACAGACACACACAAGACACACACACACACACACAGACACACACAGAGACACACACACACACACACACCAGAGACACACACACAGNGACACACACAGACACACACACAGACACACACAGAGACACACAGAGNCACACACAGACACACAGAAACAGACACAGAGAGACNCACNGAGACACACACACAGAAGACATCACACAGAGACACACAGANACNGAGAACACAGAGACATCACACACACACAGACAGAGAGACNGACACACAGAGACACNCNCACACATACAGACACNGATTGNCACACNGACACACACACNCAGAGACACACACACAGACACACACACAGAGANACACAGACACACACAGACACACAGACACACACAGAGACACACACACGACACACACACAGAGACACACACACNCACACACACAGATACACAGACACACACACAACNCACAGAGACACACACACAAGACCCACACACACAGAGACAACACAGAGACACACACACACAGAGACACNCACAGACACACACAGAGAGACACACACACNCACAGAACAACACAGAGACANAGATAGACACACACACTGACACACACACACAGAGACACACACACACACACACACACACCNGAGACACACACACACACACACACACAGAGACACACACAGACAGACACACACACAGAGACACAGAGACCNACACACACACACAGAGACACACACACAGACACACACAGAGACACACACACANACACACACAGAGACACACACNCACACACNGCACACACNGAGNCACACACACACACACACACAGAGCCCACAGACTCACACACACACAGAGAGACACACNGAGAGACAACACACACACAGAGACACACACACACAGACACATATANACACACAGTAGAGTGACACACACACACACACAGAGACACACACACACACNGACACAGACACCACACAGGGACCACACAGACACACACNCACACACAGACACACACAGAGACACACACACAGTGACACACACAGAGACACACACNGAGACACACACACAGACACACACAGACACACACACACNGACACACACACACACACACAGAGACACACAGAGACACACACAGACACACNGAGACACACACATACACACAGAGAGACTCCACACACACAGACACACAGAGACACACACACCACAGAGACCCCCACACACACAGAGACACACACACGGAGAGAGACACACCACACACAGAGGCCCAGACACNTAGACACACACATAGAGGCACACACACACATACACACAGACACACATAGACACACAGACACACGGAGACCCCATAGACACAGAGACACACACACACACCGACACACACACAACCACACACACNACACACACACNACNCACACACACACAGAGACACNACACACACACACACACACACACACCAATACACACACCCACACACACACACACACACCGACACACACCGACACACACACNACACACACACCGCACACACACCGCACCACCGACACACACCATACACTCCCCATACACACCATCACACAATCATTCTCTCTCCATCACCATCAGCAGCAGCCAGGGTCTCTCCACTGTTGGATGTGGCGGTGATGATGGTGGTTGTGGTGGTGGTTGTGGTGGTGGTTGTGGTAGTGGTGATGGTGGTAGTGGAGGTTGTGATAATGGTGGTGGTGGTGGTGGAGNAGGTTGTGGTGGTGGTGATGGTGGTAGTGGTGATGATGATGGTGGTGGTGGAGTTGTGGTGATGGTGGTGGTGGTAGTGGCAGTGGAGGAGATGGTGGTAGTGGTAATGGTGGTGTGGTGATGGTTGTTGCTGGTGGTAGTGGAGATGGTGGTGGTGGTAGTGGTGATGGTTGCTGCTGGTGGTAGTGGAGATGGTGGTGGTGATGATGGTGATTGTTGTTGGTGGTGGTGGTAGTGGAGATGGTGGTGGTGGTGGTAGTGGAGATGGTGGTGGTGGTGGTAGTGGAGATGGTGGAGATGGTGGTGTTGGTTGTTGGTGGTGGTAGTGGAGATGGTGGAGATGGTGGTGGTGGTGGTGATGGTGATGATGGTGGTGATGGTGATGGTGGTGGTGGTGATGGTGATGATGGTGGTGATGGTGATGGTGGTGGTGGTGATGGTGGTGATGGTGGTGGTGATGGTGGTGATGATGATGGTGGTGATGGTGGTGATGGTGATGATGGTGGTGATGGTGGTGGTGTGGTGGTGGTGGTGATGGTGGTGGTGGTGATGATGGTGATGGTGGTTGTTGGTGGTGGTTGTTGTTGCTGGTGGTGGTGTTTGTTAACGGTTTTGCTGTTGTCATGAACACACGGTGGTCACCCACAATGCAACGGGGTTTCTAATCATTGATCTGGGAAGTTTTTGTTTTCAATTAAACTCGTTTTAATCACTCGCGCTGCTGCTGCTGGGCGATGTTCATGCGGTGTGCCTCTGGTGGAGCGGATATGCAAATTTCGATTTAAAGCTTTCGTGACTGCAGGGATTCATCTTCTTGGTTCTTTCGGTAAAGTCACGTAGAATGGAAATAATAAAATAAAAAAAATTAAACATGGCGTAAAACATATTATTAAATAACAAAAATTCAACATAATATAAGCATGTTTTATTTTATATTTTATTATTTCCATGCTACGTGACTTTACCGAAAGAACCAGGAAGATGTCTATGCAAAGTGGCAACTTGAGGCGTGGCCATGCTAATGAGCTGTGTGGGCGTGGCTATGCTAATGAGCTGAGTGGGCGTGGCTATGCTAATGAGGTGTGAGGGCGTGGCTATGCTAATGAGCTGTGGGCGTGGCTATGCTAATGGGGCGTGGCTATGCTAATGAGCTGTGTGGGCGTGGCTATGCTAATGGGGCGTGGCTATGCTAATGAGCTGTGAGGGCCACTGAGCCCGAAGCAGCACCCCCTCCCACGGCCTCGGAGTCCCGGGCGAGCCAGGCGAGGCCGAGGCTCCCCGGGGCACCAGGCCGCAGTGCTGGGACTCCACCGCGAACATTGTCACCCCGAACCCCTCACCCACACTCACACATTCACACACACTTACTTACTCACTCACACACTCACACACACTCACTTACTCACTCACACACACATTCACTCACTCACACACCCACTCACTCACACACTCACTCACACTCACTTACACACTCACCACTCACACACTCACCCACTCACACACANTCTCACTCACTCACACTCACCACTCACACACTCACCCACTCACTCACTCACCCACTCTCACTCACACACACATTCACTCACCCACTCACACACTTACTCACACACTCACTTACTCACTCACACACTCACTCACTTACACACTCACTCACACANTCACTCACACACTCACACACTCACTCACACACTCACACACTCACCCACTCACACACTCACCCACTCACTTACTCACTCACCCACCACTCACACACACATTCACTCACCACTCACACACTTACTCACTCACACACTCACTTACTCCCTCACACTCACACACTCACTCACCACCACTCACACACTCACACACTCACTCACCCACTCACACACTTACTCACACACTCACTTACTCACACACTTACTCACCCACTCACTTACTCACTCACACACTCACTTACTCACTCACACACTCACTCACACACTCACCACTCACTCACACACACACTCACCCACTCACACACTTACTCACACACTCACTTACTCACACACTTACTCACTCACTCACACACTCACCACTCACTTACTCACACACTCACTTACTCACACACTCACTCACACACTCACACTCACACACTCACTCACCCACTCACTCACTCACACACTCACACACTCACTCACCCACTCACACACTTACTCACACACTTACTCACTCACCCACTCANTCACTCANACACTCACCCACTCACTCACTCACACACTCACTTACTCACACACTCACACACTCACCCACTCACACACACACACTCACTCACACACTCCTCCCCACTCACACTCACTCACACACTCACCCTCACTCACTCACTCACACANTCACTTACCTCACTCACTCACACACTCACTCCACTCANACTCACTCACCCAGAGACACTCACTCACTCACCCACTCACCCACTCACTCACTCACCACCACTCACCACTCACCCACTCAACCCACCCACTCACTCACCACTCACCACTCACCCACNCACCCACTCACCACTCACTCACCACCCACTCACCACTCACCACTCANCACTCANTCATCCAACCACNACTCACTCACCACNCACCACCACTCACCNACTCNCCCACCACTCACTCACCACCCACTCACCANTCACCCACCCACTCACCACCACTCACTCACCCACTCACCCACCCACTCACCCACCCACTCACACCACCCACTCACCCACTCACCACTCACCCACTCCCCACCCACCACTCACCACTCACCCACCACTCACCCACTCACCACCCACCACAGCATGGAAGTCGGTGAACCACGGCCATTTACCAACGTCCCGAGTTTTAATTACAAACACAAACGGACCGCTACCCACACACAGACAAAGCCACCCCAGGTAGCCTCGCCGGGCTGCAGGGGCAAGTGCTGTTAGCAGCGAGTAGCAGCAGCGCCTATGAAGGCTACCGGCACTGTGGCACACACAGAGGGGTGGCAGACAGCACCACGCCCGGCCGCTTTGTCTCTCCCCAGTGGCGATGTTCACTACTACACACCGCTACGACACCAGTACTCATTGAGGCTGAGTCGACCTAGGGAAGGCCCAGGACCGGCTGGTGGTGTTGGCCGTGAGCGGGAATTGAATTCGGGTCGCCGGGTTCGTAGCGCAGCGTGGCGCTAACCACTACACCCACCGCTCCCCAGACAGACACGCACAGACACACAGACACACAGACACTCGCACAGACAGATACATTCACGTACACAGACACACACAGACACTCGCACACAGCATACACAGACATCACATAGACACACACAGACATACACAGACACTCAACAGACACACATACATTCACTCACACAGACACTCACACAGACACACATACATTCACTCACACACTCACACACACAGACACACATACATTCACTCACACAGACAGACACAGACACACAGATACACTCACACTCACACACAAGACACACACAGACAGACATACATTCACACAGACACACGTACATTCACACACAGACACACACACAGACACTCACCACCACCACCACCGCCGCCACAACTACCACCACCACACCAAATAAAACCCAGAGACTGGTACATCCGCGTCCGAGTCTCTGTCTCTCTCACACGAGTGGGTGGGTGGGTGGTGGTTGGTGAGTTGGTGAGTGGGTCGGTGGGTCAGTGGGTGAGTGGGTGGGTGAGTGAGTGGGTGGGTGAGTAGGTGGGTGAGTGAGTGGGTGGGTCGGTGAATAGGTGGGTGGGTGAGTGATTGTGTGAGTGGGTGGGTGAGTAGCTGAGTGGGTGAGTGAGTAGGTGAGTGGGTGAGTGAGGGTGAGTGAGTTGGTGAGTGGGTGGGTGAGTGAGTGGGTTGGTGAGTGAGTGGTGAGTGAGTGTGAGTGGGTGGTGGTGAGTGGGTGGGTGNTGGTAGCTGAGTGGGTGAGTGAGTAGGTGAATGGATGAGTGGGTTGGTGAGTGAGTGGNTGAGTGAGTGAGTGGGTGAGTGAGTGGGTGGTGGNTGAGTGAGTGGTGAGTGAGTGTGTGAGTGAGTGTGTGGGTGAGTGGGTGAGTGGGTGGTGGGTGAGTGAGTGAGTGGGTGAGTGGGTTGGTGAGCGAGTGAGTGAGTTTGGTGAGTAGGTGGGTGGGTGAGTGGGTTGGTGAGCTAGTGAGTAGATGGTGGGTGAGTGAGTGGATGGGTGAGTTGGTGAGTGGGTCGGTGTGTGAGTGGGTGAGTGAGTGGGTGGGTGGGTGAGTGGGTGGGTGGTGAATGAGTGGGTGGGTGGGTGAATGAGTGGGTCTGTGAGTGGTTGAGTGAGTGAGTGGTTGAGTAAGTGAGTGAGTGGGTTGGTGAGTGAGAGTCTCCGTGTCTTCATCACCGCCTGCTGAGCCCCAGTTTAGCCTGGAAAGCGTCTCCAGTGATCTGTAACACAGAACACACAGGGAGACTCGGTGATTAACACTGAACCCTGTGGGAGTCTCAGTGATTAACACTGAACCCTGTGAGACTCGGTGATTAACACTGAACCCTGTGGGAGCTCAGTGATTAACACTGAACCCTGTGGAGCCTCAGTGATTAACACTGAACCCTGTGGAGTCTCAGTGATTAACACTGAACCTGTGGGTCTCAGTGATTAACACTGAACCCGTGGGAGTCTCAGTGATTGACACTGAACCCTGTGGGAGCTCAGTGATTAACACTGAACCCTGTGGGAGTCTCAGTGATTACACTGAACCCTGTGGGAGCTCGTGATTAACACTGAACCCTGTGGGAGTCTCAGTGATTAACACTGAACCCTGTGGGAGTCTCAGTGATTAACACTGAACCCTGTGGGAGTCTCACTGATTAACACTGAACCCTGTGGGAGTGGGAGTCACCTTATTAATGTCGTGGTGTCTCTTCTTGGTCACAATCTCCTCCAGAATCTCACCGTCTCCTCCACCACCCTGAGACGTTCAAACAGACGTTCGCAACAAAGATACAAAGCTCCCCAGGTAGCCTTCAGCAGGCTGTAGGGGCAAGTGCTGTTAGCAGTAGCGAGTAGCAGTGTCTATGTACTACACACACACACCACAGAGAAAGCTCCCCAGGTAGCCTCCAGCAGGGCTGTAGGGGCAAGTGCTGTCAGTAGCGAGTAGCAGCAGTGTCTATGTACTACACACACCACGCACAGACAAAGCTCCCCAGGTAGCCTCTAGCAGGGCTGTAGGGNCAAGTGCTCTTAGTGGCGAGGTAGCAGCAGCAGTGTCTATGTACTACACACAGCACACAAGCACAGACAAAGCTCCCCAGGTAGCCTCCGCAGCTGTAGGGCAAGTGCTGTTAGTAGCGANTAGCAGCAGCANNGTGGCCTANGTACTACACACACACAGACAAAGCTCCCCAGGTAGCCTCCGCAGGCTGTAGGGGTCAAGTGCTGTTAGTAGCGAGTAGCAGCAGCTATGTACTACACACACACAGACAAAGCTCCCCAGGTAGCCTCCGCAGGNCTGTAGGGCAAGTGCTGCGAGTAGCAGTGTCTATGTACTACACACACACAGACAAAGCTCCCCAGGTAGCCTCTGCAGGGCTGTAGGGNCAAGTGCTGTTAGCGAGTAGCAGCAGTGTCTATGTACTACACACACACACACAGACAAAGCTCCCNAGGTAGCCTCTAGCAGGGCTGTAGGGCAAGTGCTGTTAGCTAGCGAGCAGCAGCAACCCCGGTAACTACGGGGTTGCCGTGGTTACCGTGCCACCCCCCACCCCCCCCACCGCGAGGGGTTGCCGTGGTTACCGTGTGCGTCCGGTGATGGGGTCGGTCTCTCTGCGCACGTGGTTCTGCAGCTTCTGGAACTGGGCCCTGTGTCAAAGGCCTCACGGAGACACGTGGCCCCGTTGGAGGGTCTACGCGGGGGGAGACGTCACGGGGGAGACGCGGGGGGGGGGCGTGGGGGAGACACGGGGACACGCCTGCACGTGGACACAGACACGGGGGAGACACGGGGAGATTTGGGGAGACACGGGAGACAGGGNAGACACGGGAGACACGGGGAGACGGGGAGACACGGNAGAGACGGGGGAGACACGGGGACACGGGAGAGACAGGGGGAGACACGGGAGAGACACGGGGAGACACGGGGAGACACGGGACACGGGGAGACACGGGGAGACGGGGAGACATGGGGAGACACGGGGGATGTNGGNAGACACGGGGGAGACACGGGAGACACAGGAGAGACACGGGGGAGATTTGGGGAGACACGGGGAGATTTGGGGAGACACGGGNAGACACGGGGGAGACACGGGGAGACACGGGGAGACACGGGGAGACACGGGGGGAGACACGGGGAGACACGGGNAGACACGGGGAGACACGGGGAGATTTGGGGAGACACGGGGAGACACGTTGGGGAGACACGGGGAGACACAGAGGGGACACGGGGAGACACGGGAGAGGGAGACACGGGGAGACACGGGGAGAGGGAGACACGGGAGACACGGGAGAGGGAGACACGGGGGCAGACACGGGGAGACACAGGAGATTTGGAGACACGGGGAGACACAGGGAGATTTGGGGAGACACGGGGAGACACGGGGAGATTGAGACACGGGGAGAGACACGGGGGAGACAGAGAGATGTGGGGCAACACGGGNANACACGNGGGAGACACGGGAGACACGAGATAGACACGGGGAGACACGGGGAGATTTGGGGAGACACGGGGAGACACAGGGAGATTTGGGAGACACGGGGAGACACGGGGAGATTTGGGGAGACACGGGGAGACACAGGGAGATTTGGGGAGACACGGGGAGACACGGGGAGATTTGGGGAGACACGGGGAGACACAGGGAGATTTGGGGAGACACGGGGTAGACACGGGGAGATTTGGGGAGACACGGGGAGACACGGGGAGATTTGGGGAGATGTGGGGGAGACACGGGGAGAGACACGGGGAGACACGGGGAGATTTGGGGAAACACGGGGAGACACGGGGAGACACGGGAGATTTGGGGAGACACGGGGAGACACGGGGAGATTTGGGAAGACACGGGGGAGACACGGGGGAGACACGGGGAGACACGGGAGATTTGGGGAGACACGGGGGAGACACGGGAGATTTGGGGAGACACGGGGAGACACGGGGGAGACACGGGNAGATTTGGGGAGACACGGGGGAGACACGGGGAGATTTGGGGAGACATGGGGAGACACAGGGAGAGACACGGGGAGATTTGGGGAGACATGGGGAGACACAGGGAGAGACACGGGGAGACACGGGGAGATTTGGGGAGACAGGGGAGACACGGGGAGACACGGGGAGATTTGGGGAGACATGGGGAGACACAGGGAGAGACACGGGAGATTTGGGGAGACACGAGGGAGACACGGGAGACACGGGAGACACGGGGAGACGTGGGGAGACACGGGGAGATGTGGGGAGACGTGGGAGAGATGCAGGGAGATGCGGGGAAGATGTGGGGGGGACACAGAGACACACACACAGAGACACACACACAGACACACACACGCAGAGACACACAGAGACACACACAGAGACATACACACAGAGACACACACACAGAGACACACACAGACACACACACACACAGAGGCACACAGAAACANCACACACACAGAGACACAGGGAGGAACACCCACAGAGAGACACAGAGACACACATGGAGACTTGGTGAGACACAGAAAGATAATAAAACAAAGCTCCCCCGTGTAGCCTGTAACAGACTGTAGGGGCAAGTGCTGTTAGTAGCGAGAAACAGCAGCGCTGATGAAAGCTACCAGCACCACGCCTGGCCGCCTTTGTCTCCCCAGTGGCAGCGATGTTCACTACACAGCTACACCAGCTACATTTGAGGCCGAGTCGACCTAGGGAGGCCAGGACCGGTTCAGATCATCGCCGCTGGCGGCGTTGGCCGTGAGCGGGGATCGAACTCGGGTCGCCGGGTTCGTAGCGGTCAGCGTGGCGCTGGAGACGCTGATCGCTACCCCAGCGTCGTGGTGAGAAGCCTCCTGCCACTGCTGTTTGTGCGCGGGGCGCGCGTACAGTTTGTGGTGCGTGCACTGTGTGCAGTGTGCAGTGTGTACAGTGTGCGGTGTGTACAGTGCGTGGCGTGCACAGTGCGTGGTGTGTACAGTGCATTTGTGCAGTGCATGGTGTGTACAGTGCGTGGTGTGCGTGCTGTGTACAGTGTATGTGTACAGTTCATGGTGTGCACAGTGCGTACAGTGCGCACCGGGCACAGTACCCACCGGGAACAGTACAGTGCGTACAGTGCGTACAATGCGTACAGTGCGCTCAAAACTCGGGACCTGGCAGTAACTGCTCGTTGAGGCTGGGTCCAGGCACCACGTCATCGTCACCACCACCGCCACCACCACCACCACCACCGCCACCACCACCGCCACCAGCACCACCACCACCACCACCAGCAACAGCAGCAGCGGCGGCGGCGGCGAGGGGGACGTCGCCACCGCCGCCGCCGCTGCCCCCCTTCCTCAAGCGCCTGCGCTCCCTCCGCCTCTCCCTCTTGGCCTCCTTCTTGAGTTTCTCCTCCTCCTCCTCCTCTTCTTCTTCTTCTTCTCTCCTCCTCCTCCTCCTCCTTCCTCCTCCTCTGCTTCTCCTCACACTTCCGTTTCCCCTCGCCGGAGGTCGCAGAAGCAGCAGCAGCAGCAGCCGCCTTGGAGTTCTTCCGTCTCTTGCGAGACTTTCTCTCCGTCGACGACGACGATGATGATGATGACGACGACGATGATGATGATGATGACGATGATGACGATGACCGCTTGCGTTTGACGGAGGAGTGCGACCTCCGTCGGACCGTCAGCTCTGTTCGGCCTCTGTCCGGCATTTTCTTAGGGGGGGGGGAAAGAGAGACTCGGTGATTAACACTGAACCCTGTGGGAGCCTTAGTCTGGCTCTGTCTCAGTGATTAGCACTGAACCCTGTGGGAGTCTCACTAATTAACACTGAACCCTGTGGGAGACTCACTAATTAACACTGAACCCTGTGGGAGTCTCACTGATTAACACTGACCCCTGTGGGAGTCTCACTAATTAACACTGAACCCTGTGGGAGTCTCAGTGATTAACACTGAACCCTGTGGGAGTCTCAGTGATTAACACCGAACCCTGTGGGAGACTCAGTGATTAACACTGAACCCTGTGGGAGTCTCAGTGATTAACACTGAACCCTATGGGAGTCTCACTAATTAACACTGAACCCTGTGGGAGTCTCAGTGATTAACACTGAACCCTGTGGGAGTCTCACTAATTAACACTGAACCCTGTGGGAGTCTCGGTGATTAACACCGAACCCTATGGGAGTCTCACTAATTAACACTGAACCCTGTGGGAGTCTCAGTGATTAACACTGACCCTGTGGGAGTCTCAGTGATTAACACTGAACCCTGTGGGAGTCTCACTAATTAACACTGAACCCTGTGGGAGTCTCAGTGATCAACACTGAACCCTGTGGGAGTCTCGGTGATTAACACTGAACCCTGTGGGAGTCTCAGTGATTAACACTGAACCCTGTGGAGACTCAGTGATTAACACTGAACCCTGTGGGAGTCTCAGCGATTAACACTGAACCCTGTGGGAGTCTCAGTGATCAACACTGAACCCTGTGGGAGTCTCAGTGATTAACACTGAACCCTGTGGGAGTCTCAGTGATTAACACTGAACCCTGTGGGAGTCTCAGTGACTAACACTGAACCCTGTGGGAGTCTCGGTGATTAACACTGAACCCTGTGGGAGTCTCAGTGATTAACACTGAACCCTGTGGGAGTCTCAGTGATTAACACTGAACCCTGTGGGAGTCTCATTAACACTGAACCCTGTGGGAGTCTCGGTGATTAACACGAACCCTGTGGGAGTCTCAGTGATTAACACTGAACCCTGTGGGAGACTCAGTGATTAACACTGAACCCTGTGGGAGACTCAGTGATTAACACTGAACCCTGTGGGAGACTCAGTGATTAACATTGAACCCTGTGGGAGTCTCAGTGATTAACACTGAACCCTGTGGGAGACTCAGTGATTAACACTGAACCCTGTGGGAGTCTCGGTGATTAACACTGAACCCTGTGGGAGACTCAGTGATTAACACTGAACCCTGTGGGAGCCTCACTGATTAACACTGAACCCTGTGGGAGTCTCGGTGATTAACACTGAACCCTATAGGAGCCCAACTGATTAACACGGAACCCTATAGGAACCCCACTGATTAACATGGAACCATATAAGAACCCTACTAATTAACACGGAACCCTACTAATTAACATTGAACCCTATAGGAACCCTACTAGTTAACATTGAACCCTATAGGAACCCTATAGGAACCCCACTGATTAACACAGAACCCTATAGGAACCCCACCGATTAACATTGAACCCTATAGGAACCCCACTGATTAACACTGAACCCTATAGGAACCCCACAGATTAACACTGAACCCTGAACCCCATAAGAACCCTATAGGAACCCCACTGATTAACACTGAACCCTATAGGAACCCCACTGAAACACAGAACCCTATAGGAACCCCACTGATTAAGACAGAACCCTATAGGAACCCCACTGATTAACACTGAACCCTATAGGAACCCCACTGATTAACACCGAACCCTATAGGAACCCCACTGATTAACATTGAACCCTATAGGAACCCCACTGATTAACATTGAACCCTATAGGAACCCACTGATTAACACGGAACCCTATAGGAACTCCACTGATTAACACAGAACCCTACAGGAACCCCACTGATTAACACGGAACCCTATAGGAACCCCACTGATTAACACTGAACCCTATAGGAACCCCACTGATTAACACAGAACCCTATAGGAACCCCACTGATTAACACAGAACCCTACAGGAACCCCACTGATTAACACTGAACCCTATAGGAACCCACTGATTAACACTGAACCCTATAGGAACCCCACTGATTAACACAGAACCCTATAGGAACCCCACTGATTAACACGGAACCCTACAGGAACCCCACTGATTAACACGGAACCCCACTGATTAACACTGAACCCTATAGGAACCCCACTGATTAACACCGAACCCTATAGGAACCCCACTGATTAACATTGAACCCTATAGGAACCCCACTGATTAACATTGAACCCTATAGGAACCCCACTGATTAACACTGAACCCTATAGGAACCCCACTGATTAACACGGAACCCTATAGGAACCCCACTGATTAACATTGAACCCTATAGGAACCCCACTGATTAACACTGAACCCTACAGGAACCCCACTGATTAACACTGAACCCTATAGGAACCCCACTGATTAACATTGAACCCTACAGGAACCCCACTGATTAACACTGAACCCTATAGGAACCCCACTGATTAACACGGAACCCTACATGAACCCCACTGATTAACACTGAACCCTATAGGAACCCCACTGATTAACATTGAACCCTATAGGAACCCCACTGATTAACACTGAACCCTATAGGAACCCTATAGGAACACGGAACCCTATAGGAACCCTATAGGAACCCGGAATCCTATAGGAACCCTACACGAAACACGGAACCCTATAGGAACCCTACAGGAACACGGAACCCTATAGGAACCCTATAGATTAACACTAAACCCTATAGGAACCTTACAGGAACCCCACTGATTAACACTGAACCCTATAGGAACCCTACAGGAACACGGAACCCTATAGGAACCCTATTGATTAACACTGAACCCTATAGGAACCCTATTGATTAACACTGAACCCTACAGGAACCCCACTGATTAACACTGAACCCTATAGGAACCCTATTGATTAACACTGAACCCTATAGGAACCCTACATTAACACTAAACCCTATAGGAACCCTACAGGAGCCCGACTCGGGGAGCGAGTGAAGCCTAAACCGACTAGGCCCCAGGCGCTCGCTCTGAGGGAAGTTTTTTTATTTTTTAAGATTTCCTTTCGAGACAAACTCCGCTAGCGTCGCCGCTTGTAGTCTTCAACGTTGACTAACGATAAATAAATTAGAGTTGTTGTTGTTCGCGTGTCGTTTGTTTGTTATTTTATACGACGGGAACGCGCTCTGACCGCGGGGAAACTTACCGAGAGAATCTGCGCGATCTTCCGGAAGAGTTGTTTGCGTTCGTAAACCTCCCCTCACCGGGCTTCTATTCATCTTCCAGAAGAATCTTCCAGAAGATTGTTTGCGTTCGTAAACCTCCCCTCACCGGGCTTCTATCATCTTCCAGAAGAATCTTCCAGAAGATTTGTTTGAGTTCGTATTCATCATCTTCCAGAAGAATCTTCCAGAAGAATCTTCCAGAATAGTTGTTTGCGTTCGTAAACCTCCCCCCAACCGCCTCTTCTATCCATCTTCCAGAAGAATCTTCCAGAAGATTTTTTTGTGTTCGTAAACCTCCCACACCGGTCTTCTATCATCTTCCAGAAGAGTCTTCCAGAAGATTTGTTTGCGTTCGTAAACCTCCTCACACCGGTCTTCTATCATCTTCCAGAAGAGTCTTCCAGAAGATTTGTTTGCGTTCGTAAACCTCCCCGTACCGGGATTCTTTTCTTCTTCCAGAAGAATCTTCCAGAAGATTGTTTGCGTTCGTAAACCTCCCCACACCGGGCTTCTATCATCTTCCAGAAGAATCTTCCAGAAGAATTGTTTGCGTTCGTAAACCTCCCCCACCGGGCTCCTATTCATCTTCCAGAAGAATCTTCCAGAAGAGTTGTTTGCGTTCGTAAACCTCCTCCCACCGGGCTTCTATCATCTTCCAGAAGAATCTTCCGGAAGAATCTTCCAGAAGATTTGTTTGCGTTCGTAAACCTCCCCCCACCGGGCATCTATTCATCTTCCAGAAGAATCTTCCGGAAGAGTTGTTTGCGTTCGTAAACCTCCCGCCACCGGGCTTCTATCATCTTCCAGAAGAATCTTCCAGAAGATTTGTTTGCGTTCGTAAACCTCCCCTCACCGGGCTTCTATCATCTTCCAGAAGAATCTTCCAGAAGAGTTGTTTGTGTTCGTAAACCTCCCCCACCGGGCTTCTATCATCTTCCAGAAGAATCTTCCGGAAGATTTGTTTGCGTTCGTAAACCTCCCCCCACCGGGCTTCTATCCTCTTCCAGAAGAATCTTCCGGAAGAATCTTCCAGGAGATTTGTTTGCGTTCGTAAACCTCCCCTCACCGGGCTTCTATCATCTTCCAGAAGAATCTTCCAGAAGAGTTGTTTGTGTTCGTAAACCTCCCCCCACCGGGCTTCTATCATCTTCCAGAAGAATCTTCCGGAAGATTTGTTTGCGTTCGTAAACCTCCCCCCACCGGGCTTCTATCCTCTTCCAGAAGAATCTTCCAGAAGAATTGTTTGCGTTCATAAACCTCCCCCCACCGGGCTTCTATCATCTTCCAGAAGAATCTTCCGGAAGAATCTTCCAGAAGATTTGTTTGCGTTCGTAAACCTCCCCCCACCGGGCATCTATTCATCTTCCAGAAGAATCTTCCGGAAGAGTTGTTTGCGTTCGTAAACCTCCCGCCACCGGGTTTCTATCATCTTCCAGAAGAATCTTCCAGAAGATTTGTTTGCGTTCGTAAACCTCCCCTCACCGGCTTCTATCATCTTCCAGAAGAATCTTCCAGAAGAGTTGTTTGTGTTCGTAAACCTCCCCCACCGGGCTTCTATCATCTTCCAGAAGAATCTTCCGGAAGATTTGTTTGCGTTCGTAAACCTCCCCCCACCGGGCTTCTATCGTCTTCCAGAAGAATCTTCCAGAAGATTTGTTTGCGTTCGTAAACCTCCCCCATCGGGCTTCTATCATCTTCCAGAAGAATCTTCCAGAAGATTTGTTTGCGTTCGTAAACCTCCCCCATCGGGCTTCTATCATCTTCCAGAAGAGTCTTCCAGAAGATTTGTTTGCGTTCGTAAACCTCCCCCACCGGGCTTCTATCATCTTCCAGAAGAATCTTCCAGAAGATTTGTTTGCGTTCGTAAACCTCCTCCCAACCGGGCTTCTATCATCTTCCAGAAGAGTCTTCCAGAAGGTTTGTTTGTGTTCGTAAACCTCCCCCCACCGGGCTTCTATCATCTTCCAGAAGAATCTTCCGGAAGAGTTGTTTGCGTTCGTAAACCTCCCCACACCAGGCTTCTATTCATCTTCCAGAAGAATCTTCCGGAAGATTGTTTGCGTTCGTAAACCTCCCCACACCGGGCTTCTATCATCTTCCAGAAGAATCTTCCGGAAGATTTGTTTGCGTTCGTAAACCTCCCCCACCGGGCTTCTATCATCTTCCAGAAGAATCTTCCGGAAGAGTTGTTTGCGTTCATAAACCTCCCCACACTGGGCTTCTATCATCTTCCAGAAGAATCTTCCGGAAGATTTGTTTGCGTTCGTAAACCTCCCCACACCGGGCTTCTATCATCTTCCAGAAGAATCTTCCGGAAGATTTGTTTGCGTTCGTAAACCTCCCCCACCGGGCTTCTATCGTCTTCCAGAAGAATCTTCCAGAAGATTTGTTTGCGTTCGTAAACCTCCCCCCATCGGGCTTCTATCATCTTCCAGAAGAATCTTCCAGAAGATTTGTTTGCGTTCGTAAACCTCATCTTCCAGAAGAATCTTCCGGAAGATTTGTTTGCGTTCGTAAAGCTCCCCCACCGGGCTTCTATCATCTTCCAGAAGAATCTTCCAGAAGATTTGTTTGCGTTCGTAACCTTCCCTCACCGGGCTTCTATCATCTTCCAGAAGAATCTTCCAGAAGGTTGTTTGCGTTCGTAAACCTCCCCACCCCGGCTTCTATCATCTTCCAGAAGAATCTTCCGGAAGAGTTGTTTGCGTTCGTAAACCTCCCCACACCGTGCTTCTATCATCTTCCAGAAGATTCTTCCGGAAGATTTGTTTGCGTTCGTAAACCTCCCCCACCAGGCTTCTATCATCTTCCAGAAGAATCTTCCAGAAGATTGTTTGCGTTCATAAACCTCCCCACACCGGGCTTCTATCATCTTCCAGAAGAATCTTCCAGAAGATTTGTTTGCGTTCGTAAACCTCCCCACACCGGGCTTCTATATCTTCCAGAAGAATCTTCCGGAAGAGTTGTTTGCGTTCGTAAACCTCCCCACACCGGGCTTCTATCATCTTCCAGAAGAATCTTCCAGAGGATTTGTTTGCGTTCGTAAACCTCCCCCACCGGGCATCTATCATCTTCCAGAAGAATCTTCCAGAAGATTTGTTTGCGTTCGTAAACCTCCCCACACCAGGCTTCTATCATCTTCCAGAAGAATCTTCCAGAAGATTGTTTGCGTTCGTAAACCTCCCCACACCCGGCTTCTATCATCTTCCAGAAGAATCTTCCGGAAGATTTGTTTGCGTTCGTAAACCTCCTCACACCCTTCTATCATCTTCCAGAAGAATCTTCCAGAAGATTTGTTCGCGTTCATAAACCCCCACTAACGAACTTAATCTTCCAGAATAGATGTTTGCGTTCGTAAACCTCACCCCACCCGGTTTCTAGAAGATAATTCCGGATGTATTTCTTCCGGAAGATACAAAAGGTCGTTGGTTCAATCCCAGACCCTGTGAGATGTTGACTGCCTCGCCTGGTCTACAGGAGGTCGTGGGTTCGCTCCCGGACCCTGTGAGATGTTGACCCCCTCGCCTGGTCTACAGGAGTCGTGGTGCTGGTAGCCACCCACCCCTCGTGTGCCACAGTGCCGGTAGCCTTCATTGGCGCTGTTCGCTAACAGCACTTGCCCCTACAATCTTTTAAGACTATACGGGGATCTTTGTCTTTGTGTGAGTGGGTGGGTGGGTGAGTGGGTGACCTCCTCCTCATGCACCTAGCCTGGCACAGCAGTCAACCCATGGCATCTGCAGGTCTGTCCCGTGACCTCCTCATGCACCTAGCCTGGCACAGCAGTCAACCCATGGGTCTGTCCCGTGACCTCCTCATGCACCTAACCTGGCACAGCAGTCAACCCATGGGTCTGTCCGTGACCTCCTTATGCACCTAGCCTGGCACAGCAGTCAACCCATGGCACCTGCAGGGTCAGCCCGAGACCTCCTCCTCATGCACTTAGCCTGGCACAGCAGGCAACCCATGGCATCTGCAGGTCTGTCACGTGACCTCATGCACCTAGCCTGGCACAGCAGTCAACCCATGGCACCTGCAGGGTCAGCCCCGTGACCTCCTCATGCACCTAGCCTGGCACAGCAGTCAACCCACGGCACCTGCAGGGTCTGTCCCGTGACCTCCTCCTCCACCTAGCCTGGCACAGCAGTCAACCCACGGCACCTGCTGGGTCTGTCACGTGACCTCCTCATGCACCTAGCCTGGCACAGCAGTCAACCCATGGCACCTGCAGGGTCAGCCCCGTGACCTCCTCATGCACCTAGCCTGGCACAGCAGTCAACCCATGGCACCTGCAGGGTCTGTCACGTGACCTCCTCCTAATGCACCTAGCCTGGCACAGCAGTCAACCCATGGCACCTGCAGGGTCAGCCCCGTGACCTCCTCATCATGCACCTAGCCTGGCACAGCAGTCAACCCATGGCACCTGCAGGGTCTGTCACGTGACCTCCTGCACCTAGCCTGGCACAGCAGTCAACCCATGCACCTGCTGGGTCTGTCACGTGACCTCCTGCACCTAGCCTGGCACAGCAGTCAACCCATGGCACCTGCAGGGTCAGCCCCGTGACCTCCTCATGCACCTAGCCTGGCACAGCAGTCAACCCATGGCACCTGCAGGGTCTGTCCCGTGACCTCCTCCTCATGCACCTAGCCTGGCACAGCAGTCAACCCATGGCACCTGCAGGGTCAGCCCCGTGACCTCCTCCTCATGCACCTAGCCTGGCACAGGCGCCGTGGTGATCAAAGCGCTTTACAGATCATCGGATTCACCTGCACGCGTGCTGACTCAACATTCCCATTGTGACTTTTGCGTGACGTCACGCTAACATCCGGGGACTCCCTCGCCCCCCCCATTTATCGACGACCCCCCCCCTTCTCCCGTACGTCAAGACGTCACCACAAAACCCCTCCGTACGTCCTGACGTCACCGCGCAAACCACTCTCCCGTACGTCATGACGTCACCATGCAGACTCCCCCCCCCACCGTGCGTCATGACGTCACCGCGCAGACCCCCCCCTGTACGTCAAGACATCACCACAAAACCCCTCCGTACGTCATGACGTCACCGCGCACACTCCACTCCCGTGCGTCATGACGTCACGCGATCCCCCCCACCGTGCGTCATTACCACCAGCAAGAACACCAAAAGACCCCTCCGTACGTCATGACGTCACCGCGCAAACCACTCTCCCGTGCGTCATTACGTAACGCGATCATCCGGGAATTTGCCAAACCCGACCAACAACCCTCCCACGTCACCTACGTCATCACGCAAACACAGCCCCCCTCTTTTCCGTGCGTCATTACGTCACGCGATCATCCGCCAATCCCACCAGCAAACACTCCCCCGTGCGTCATGACGTCACCACGCAGACACGCCCTCCCACCTCCGTGCGTCGTTACGTCACGCGAGCATCCCCCAATCCCACCAGCAAACACTCCCCCGTGCGTCATGACGTCACCACGCAGACACGCCCTCCCACCCCCGTGCGTCGTTACGTCACGCGATATTCCCCCAATGCCACCAGCAAACACTACCCCGTGCGTCATGACGTCACCACGCAGACACGCCCTCCCACCCCGTGCGTCATTACGTCACGCGAGCATCCGGGTATTTCCACCCCACCCCTCCCCCGCCCACTACCAAGGTAAAAGATGGAGGAGTTGGCGGGCTACGGCGATTCTGATACGGAGAGAGAGGCGGCAGGAGAACCGCGCTCTGCCGCGCGGGGCCTTCGCTCCCAGGTGAGAGGAGGAAGGGGGGGGGAAGGAGGAGACGAGGTGTAGCTCTCGGGTTTCCCGCTGAGGTGTTTGTTTTTGTTCAATATTTTTTTTAAGTTTCTCGCCTCAGTTTTGTTGAAAGGCAACAACAAAAAATGGCGGCGGGCGCGGAGTTATTTATTTATTTTACAGCCCCCCCCCCCTCTGTTCAAGACCCTCGCCCCGCCCCCTAGCCTATTTCAGCGCGCTGATTGGCTGAACCACCCGCCGCTTGCCGTCGTCAGCCAATGGGGTGGCTCGTTAACCCCCCCCCCCGCCCCCCCCCCCGGGTTTGATGAGGCCTACCACAGGCTCCGAGATTAACATTGAACCCTGTGGAGTCTCAGTGATTAACACTGAACCCTGTGGGAGTCTCACTGATTAACACTGAACCCTGTGGAGTCTCACTGATTAACACTGAACCCTGTGGGAGTCTCAGTGATTAACACTGAACCCTGTGGAGTCTCAGTGATTAACACTGAACCCTGTGGGAGTCTCGGTGATTAACACTGAACTCTGTGGGAGTCTCGGTGATTAACACTGAACCCTGTGGGAGTCTCAGTGATTAACACTGAACCCTGTGGGAGTCTCAGTGACTAACACTGAACCCTGTGGGAGTCTCGGTGATTAACACTGAACCCTGTGGGAGTCTCGGTGATTAACACTGAACCCTGTGGGAGTCTCAGTGATTAACACTGAACCCTGTGGGAGTCTCGGTGATTAACACTGAACCCTGTGGGAGTCTCGGTGATTAACATTGAACCCTATGGGAGTCTCGGTGATTAACACTGAACCCTGTGGGAGACTCAGTGATTAACACTGAACCCTGTGGGAGACTCAGTGATTAACACTGAACCCTGTGGGAGTCTCAGTGATTAACACTGAACCCTGTGGGAGTCTCAGTGATTAACACTGAACCCTATGGGAGTCTCGGTGATTAACACTGAACCCTGTGGGAGTCTCAGTGATTAACACTGAACCCTGTGGGAGTCTCAGTGATTAACACTGAACCCTGTGGGAGTCTCAGTGATTAACACTGAACCCTGTGGGAGTCTCAGTGATTAACACTGAACCCTGTGGGAGACTCGGTGATTAACACTGAACCCTGTGGGAGTCTCACTGATTAACACTGAACCTGTGGGAGTCTCAGTGATTAACACTGAACCCTGTGGGAGTCTCAGTGATTAACACTGAACCCTGTGGGAGACTCGTTGATTAACACTGAACCCTGTGGGAGTCTCGGTGATTAACACTGAACCCTGTGGAGTCTCGGTGATTAACACTGAACTCTGTGGGAGACTCGTTGATTAACATTGAACCCTCTGAAGGTCTCGGTGATTAACATTGAACCCTGTGGGAGACTCGGTGATTAACACTGAACCCTGTGGAGTCTCAGTGATTAACACTGAACCCTGTGGAGTCTCAGTGATTAACACTGAACCCTGTGGGAGTCTCAGTGATTAACACTGAACCCTGTGAGTCTCAGTGATTAACACTGAACCCTGTGGGAGTCTCAGTGATTAACACTGAACCCTGTGGGAGTCTCAGTGATTAACACTGAACCCTGTGGGAGTCTCAGTGATTAACACTGAACCCTATGGAGTCTCGGTGATTAACACTGAACCCTGTGGGAGTCTCAGTGATTAACACTGAACCCTGTGGTAGACTCAGTGATTAACACTGAACCCTGTGGAGTCTCAGTGATTAACACTGAACCCTGTGGGAGTCTCAGTGATTAACACTGAACCCTATGGGAGTCTCGGTGATTAACACTGAACCCTGTGGGAGTCTCAGTGATTAACACTGAACCCTGTGGGAGACTCAGTGATTAACACTGAACCCTGTGGGAGTCTCAGTGATTAACACTGAACCCTGTGGGAGACTCAGTGATTAACACTGAACCCTGTGGAGTCTCAGTGATTAACACTGAACCCTGTGGGAGTCTCAGTGATTAACACTGAACCCTGTGGGAGACTCGGTGATTAACACTGAACCCTGTGGGAGTCTCACTGATTAACACTGAACCCTGTGGGAGTCTCAGTGATTAACACTGAACCCTGTGGAGTCTCAGTGATTAACACTGAACCCTGTGGGAGACTCGTTGATTAACACTGAACCCTGTGGGAGTCTCAGTGATTAACACTGAACCTGTGGGAGTCTCAGTGATTAACACTGAACCCTGTGGGAGACTCAGTGATTAACACTGAACCCTGTGGGAGTTTCAGTGATTAACACTGAACCCTGTGGGAGTCTCAATGATTAACACTGACCCTGTGGGAGACTCGGTGATTAACACTGAACCCTGTGGGAGTCTCACTGATTAACACTGAACCCTGTGGAGTCTCAGTGATTAACACTGAACCCTGTGGGAGTCTCAGTGATTAACACTGAACCCTGTGGGAGACTCGTTGATTAACACTGAACCCTGTGGGAGACTCGTTGATTAACACCGAACCCTGTGGGAGTCTCGGTGATTAACACTGAACCCTGTGGGAGTCTCGTGATTAACACTGAACTCTGTGGGAGACTCGTTGATTAACATTGAACCCTCTGAAGGTCTCGGTGATTAACATTGAACCCTGTGGAGACTCGGTGATTAACACTGAACCCTGTGGGAGTCTCAGTGATTAACACTGAACCCTGTGGGAGTCTCAGTGATTAACACTGAACCCTGTGGGAGTCTCGTGATTAACACTGAACCCTGTGGGAGTCTCAGTGATTAACACTGAACTCTGTGGGAGTCTCGGTGATTAACACTGAACCCTGTGGGAGTCTCAGTGATTAACACTGAACCCTGTGGGAGTCTCGGTGATTAACACTGAACTCTGTGGGAGTCTCGGTGATTAACACTGAACCCTGTGGGAGTCTCACTGATTAACACTGAACCCTGTGGGAGTCTCGTGATTAACACTCGAACCCTGTGGGAGTCTCAGTGATTAACACTGAACCCTGTGGGAGTCTCGGTGATTAACACTGAACTCTGTGGGAGTCTCGGTGATTAACACTGAACCCTGTGGGAGTCTCAGTGATTAACACTGAACCCTGTGGGAGTCTCGGTGATTAACACTGAACTCTGTGGGAGTCTCGGTGATTAACACTGAACCCTGTGGAGTCTCAGTGATTAACACTGAACCCTGTGGGAGTCTCAGTGATTAACACTGAACCCTATGAGAGTCTCACTGATTAACACTGAACCCTGTCGGAGTCTCAGTGATTAACACTAAACCCTGTGGGAGTCTCAGTGATTAACACTGAACCCTATGAGAGTCTCAGTGATTAACACTGAACCCTATGGGAGTCTCAGTGATTAACACTGAACCCTGTGGAGTCTCAGTGATTAACACTGAACCCTGTGGGAGTCTCAGTGATTAACACTAACCCTGTGGGAGTCTCACTGTGAAATGTAGAGCAGCAGACACATACTATAAACACACACAGATCTTCTTGGTTTTTCGGTAAAGTCACGTAGAATGGAAATAATAAAATAAAACATTATAAAATTATTCTCACGACGTTTCGGCCACAACGCAAGCAGCCGTCCTCAGGTGAAGACCAGGTCTGTCGGGGAGACAGTGACAGACCTGGTCTTCACCTGAGGACGGCTGCTTGCGTTGTGGCCGAAACGTCGTGAGAATTATTTTATTATTTCCATTCTACCTGACATCAGAGTTGCTTCTTTTTGTTTGCTTTTTTGACTACTTGTGTTGTGGTTATTGCAAACATGATGCCTTGAATAAAGGTGTCAGTTTTGTACCAGTTTAAAAGGGTAAAAACCTACTACTATACTTTACCGAAAGAACCAAGAAGATGAATCCCTGCAGTCACGAAAGCTTTAAATCGAAAATCACACACACACATGTGTAGAGATACATATGTAGTGGGTTCACTGTGACACGGACGACGTATTTGAGGCACAACGTTTATTTCAACACCTGGGCAAGGATTCAACACTTGAAGGGGTAACGGCCCCTTCACCCGTCTAACAGGGAACACCCTTGGCACTATCCCATTGCTCCCAGCTCCTCCGCTAGAGTGCTAGGGAGGCTGTCTGATCCGGCTCTGGTTAAGCACGGATAACGGCACCCAGTCACAGACCGGCTCTGACAAGAGCATCGGCTCTGACAGGAGCATCGGCTCTGACAGGAGCATCGGCTCTGACAGGAGCATCGGCTCTGACAGGAGCATCGGCTCTGACGAGAGCATCGGCTCTGACAGAGCATCGGCTCTGACAGGAGCATCGGCTCTGACAGGAGCATCGGCTCTGACAGGAGCATCGGCTCTGACAGGCGCATCGGCTCTGACAGGAGCATCGGCTCTGACAGGAGCGTCGGCTCTGACGAGAGCGTCGGCTCTGACGAGAGCGTCGGCTCTGACGAGAGCGTCGGCTCTGACAAGAGCATCGGCTCTGACAAGAGCGTGGCTCTGACGAGAGCGTCGGCTCTGACAAGAGCGTCGGCTCTGACGAGAGCGTCGGCTCTGACGAGAGCGTCGGCTCTGACGAGAGCGTCGGCTCTGACAAGAGCGTCGGCTCTGACGAGAGCGTCGGCTCTGACGAGAGCATCGGCTCTGACGAGAGCGTCGGCTCTGACAGGAGCATCGGCTCTGACGAGAGCGTCGGCTCTGACAGGAGCATCGGCTCTGACGAGAGCATCGACTCTGACAGGAGCATCGGCTCTGACAAGAGCGTCGGCTCTGACAAGAGCATCGGCTCTGACGAGAGCGTCGGCTCTGACGAGAGCGTCGGCTCTGACAAGAGCATCGGCTCTGACAAGAGCGTCGGCTCTGACGAGAGCATCGGCTCTGACAAGAGCATCGGCTCTGACGAGAGCGTCGGCTCTGACAAGAGCGTGGGCTCTGACAAGAGCATCGGCTCTGACGAGAGCATCGGCTCTAACGAGAGCGTCGGCTCTGACAAGAGCGTCGGCTCTGACAAGAGCATCGGCTCTGACAAGAGCATCGGCTCTGACGAGAGCGTCGGCTCTGACGAGAGCGTCGGCTCTGACGAGAGCGTCGGCTCTGACGAGAGCGTCGGCTCTGACGAGAGCGTCGGCTCTGACGAGAGCTCGGCTCTGACGAGAGCATCGGCTCTGACGAGAGCGTCGGCTCTGACGAGAGCGTCGGCTCTGACGAGAGCGTCGGCTCTGACGAGAGCGTCGGCTCTGACGAGAGCGTCGGCTCTGACGAGAGCGTCGGCTCTGACGAGAGCGTCGGCTCTGACAAGAGCGTCGGCTCTGAGGCTGTTAGGGCCGCGCCACTGGCTTGCCTGCCCGGCTCTGAGAAGGACAGCGAGCCAGGGGAGTTCCAGGGCCTATTCTGCCGGTCTTCTGTCTTCACTGGTTCCGCTTGAGCCCTCTGGCTCCCCGCCTTTTATACCAATTTCCCCCGAGGGTGGGGCTGTGGGGATCCCAGCGACCACCCACAGCCCCCAGGGTGTGTCTCCGTGTGTCTCCGTGTCATTCTGTGTCTCACTGTGTCTCTCTGTGTCATTCTGTGTCTCTCTGTGTCTCCCTGTGTCTCCCTGTGTCATTCTGTGTCTCTCTGTGTCTCACTGTGTCTCTCCGTGTCATTCTGTGTCTCACTGTGTCTCCCTGTGTCATTCTGTGTCTCTCTGTGTCTCTCCGTGTCTCTCTGTGTCATTCTGTGTCTCACTGTGTCTCTCTGTGTCATTCTGTGTCTCTCTGTGTCTCTCTGTGTCTCTGTGTCTCTGTCTCTGTGTCTCCCTGTGTCTCCTGTGTCTCTGTGTCTCTGTGTGTCTCTGTGTGTCTGTGTCTCTGTGTCTCTGTGTCTCCGTGTGTCTCCGTGTGTCTCCGTGTGTCTCCGTGTCATTCTGTGTCTCACTGTGTCTCTCTGTGTCTCTGTGTCTCCCTGTGTCTCCGTCGTGTCTCTGTGTGTCTCCCTGTGTCTTGTGTCTCTGTGTGTCTCTCNGTGTCTCTGTGTCTCTCTGTGTCATTCTGTGTCATTCTGTGTCTCTGTGTCTCCCTGTGTCTCTCTGTGTCTCTCTCTCTCTGTGTCTCTGTCTCTGTGTCNCTGTGTCTNTGTCTNCTCTCTCTCTGTGTCTCTCNGTGTGTCTCTGTGTCTGTGTCTCTGTGTGTCTGTGTCTCTGTGTGTCTCCGTGTGTCTCCGTGTGTCTCCGTGTCTAATTCTCTCCGTGTCTCTCTGTGTCTCTGTGTGTCTCTGTGTGTCTCTCTGTGTCTCTGTGTGTCTTTGTGTGTCTCCGTGTGTTTCCGTGTGTCTCCGTGTCTAATTCTCTCCGTGTCTCTCTGTGTCTCTGTGTGTCTATGTGTATCTCTGTGTGTCTCTGTGTGTCTCTGTGTGTCTCTGTGTGTCTCTGTGTGTCTCCGTGTCTCTCCGTCTCTCTGTGTCTATCTCTCTGTGTGTCTCTGTGTATCTCTGTGTATCTCTGTGTGTCTCTGTGTGTCTCTGTCTCCGTGTGTCTCCGTGTGTCTCCGTGTCTTCGTGTCTCTCCGTGTCTAATTCTCTCCGTGTGTCTCCGTGTCTCTCATCTGCAGCAGGCCGCCCCCTCCGCTACTCAGGGCCGGGATAGGCACCACAGCGGTGAGTAGCCAACATTCATTCAGCCCTCCATCAATCAATCCATCAATCCTTCATGGAATCAATCGGTTAGTCTTGAATCAATCAATCGATTATTCTTGAATCAATAATTTAATCATTCAATCTCTTGAGTCGCCCCCGTACCACTCTGTTGGTTGTCATGGTGACGATCACGTGGTTGTCACGGTGACGGTGGTTGTCACGGTGACGGTGGTTGTCACGGTGACGGTGGTTGTCACGGTGACGGTGGTTGTCACGGTGACGGTGGTTGTCACGGTGATGATGGTTGTCACGGTGGTTGTCATGGCGATTGTTTCTCTGCCTCTGTAGGTGGAGCACGCCCAGCGAGGAGTCGCAGTGGAGAGGTACGACACTCCACCTCCTCACCTCCTCCACCTGGTCATCATCCACCCCCTCCACCTCTCCTCCACCCCCTCTCCACCCCCTCNTCCACCTCGTCATCCACCTCTCCTCCACCCCTCCTCCACCTCGTCATCCACCCCCTCCACCTCATCCACCTCGACATCCACCTCTTCCACCTCCACCTCATCATCAACCACCTTCATCTTGTCATCCACCTCCTCCACCTGGTCATCGTCCACCTCCTCCACCTCCTCCACCTCATCCACCTCCACCCCCTCCTCCACCCCTCTCCACCCCCTCTCCACCCCTCTCCACCCCTCTCCACCCCTCTCCACCCCTCTCCACCCCTCCTCCACCCCTCTCCACCCCCTCTCCACCCCCTCTCCACCCCCTCTCCACCCCTCTCCACCTCGTCTTCCACCTCCTCCACCTCATCCATCTCCTCCTGGTTACCAGGATGGGTAGCTGCCCGGTTACCAGGGTGGGTAGCTGCATGGTTACCATGGTGATTAACTACACGGTTACCATGGTGATTAGCTACACGGTTACCAGGGTGGGTAGCTACACGGTTACCAGGGTGGGTAGCTACACGGTTACCATGGTGATCAGCTACACTGTTACCAGGGTGGTCAGCTGCACGGTTACCATGGTGATCAGCTACACGGTTACCAGGGTGATCAGCTACACGGTTACCATGGTGGGTGGCTACACGGTTACCATGGTGATCGGCTACACGGTTACCAGGGTGGGTAGCTACACGGTTACCAGGGTGATCAGCTACACAGTTACCATGGTGATCAGCTACACGGTTACCATGGTGGGTGGCTACACGGTTACCAGGGTGGTAGCTACACGGTTACCATGGTGATTAGTTACACGGTTACCAGGGTGGGTAGCTGCACGGTTACCATAGTGATCAGCTACACGGTTACCAGGGTGGTTGGCTACACGGTTACCATGGTGATTAGCTACACGGTTACCATGGTGATCGGCTACACGGTTACCATGGTGATTAGCTACACGGTTACCATGGTGATCGGCTACACGGTTACCAGGGCGGTCTAACATCTGGTGTAATAATTTGTCAGTGCAACAACAACAGCAACAGCAGCAGCAGCAGAAGCAGCAACAACGTTGGTGGTGGTGGTGGTGGCGGTGGTGGTGGCGGTGAACGGAGGGAGGCTTCCGTGTCTTCCACGCGCGGTGACAGCTACTCACCACACGAGGTGAGACACGGGGGGAGACACGAGGGGGAGACACGGGGGGGGNAGACACGGGGGGGGAGACACGGGGGGGGNAGAGACACGGGGGGGAGGGGGAGACACGAGGTGAGACACGGGGGGGGAGACACGGGGGGGAGACACGGGGGGGGGAGACACGGGGGGGAGACACGGGGGGGAGATACGGGGGGGGAGACACGGGGGGGAGGGGGAGACACGAGGTGAGACACGGGGGGGGGAGACACGGGGGGGGGAGACACGGGGGGGAGGAGACACGGGGGGGGACACGGGGGGTGGAGACACGGGAGGGGAGACACGGGAAGGGAGACACGGGGGGGAGACACGGGGGGGGAGACCCGGGGGGGAGGGGGAGACACGGGAAGGGAGACACGGGGGGGGGGGGAACACATGGGGGAAGACACGGGAAGGGAGACACGGGGGGGNAGACACATGGGGGGAGACACGGGAAGGGAGACACGGGGGGGGGGGGGAGACACATGGGGGAAGACACGGGAAGGGAGACACGGGGGGGGAGACACATGGGGGGAGACACGGGAAGGGAGACACGGGGGGGGGGGGGGAGACACATGGGGGAAGACACGGGAAGGGAGACACGGGGGGGGAGACACATGGGGGAGACACGGGAAGGGAGACACGGGGGGGGGGGGAGACACATGGGGGGAGACACGGGAAGGGAGACACGGGGGGGGAGACACAGGGGGGAGACACGGGAAGGGAGACACGGGGGGGGAGACACGGGGGGAGGGGGGAGACACGGGGGGGAGACACGGGAAGGGAGACACGGGGGGGGGAGAGACACGGGGGGAGACACGGGGGGGAGACACATGGGGGGAGACACGGGAAGGGAGACACGGGGGGGGGGNAGACACGAGNGGGGAGACACGGGGGGGGGGGGGAGACACGGAAGGGAGACACGGGGAGTTTTTTACACGTAATTTTTCCCGTGCCAGAATAAATGTGTCCTGATTTTTGGGCCACCCCCGTATAGAACAGCCGACGTTTCGGNCACCATCCCTTCTTCATGGCGCACCATACACTCACCCAGCCACCCATTCAGTCGCTCACCCAGCCACCCATTCAGTCGCTCACCCAGTCACCCATTCATTCACTCACCCAGCCACTCGGTCACTCACCCAGCCACCCACTCAAGCACTCACTCAGTCACTCAGTCACTCACACACTCAGTCACTCACTCAGTCACCCATTCAGTCGCTCACCCAGCCACCCATTCAGTCACTCACCCAGTCACCCATTCAGTCACTCACCCAGTCACCCATTCAGTCACTCACCCAGCCACCCATTCATTCACTCACCCAGCCACCCACTCACGCACTCACTCAGTCACTCAGTCACTCACACACTCAGTCACTCACTCAGTCACTGACTCAGGCACCCACTCAGCCACCCACTGTTGCTGCTGTAGCTGCTGCTGTAGCTGCTGCAGCTGCTGCTGTAGCTGCTGCTGCTGTAGCTGCTGCTGCTGCAGCTGCTGCTGTAGCTGCTGCTGCTGTAGCTGCAGCTGCTGTAGCTGCAGCTGCTGCTGCAGCTGTAGCTGCTGCTGCTGCCTGCTGCTGTAGCTGCTGCTGTAGCTGCTGCTGCTGTAGCTGCAGCTGCTGTAGCTGCAGTGCAGCTGCTGCTGTGCTGCTGCTGCTGTAGCTGCTGCTGCTGTAGCTGCAGCTGCTGCTGCAGCTGTAGCTGCTGTTGGTGGTGGTGCGTGTGGGGCTGCGTGCGTACCGTGAGGGTGGTGGTGNTGGGTGGGGGAGCGGCGCCGGCCCCACTACGCTGTCGCCGCCGCTGCCTTGCCGCCACCGTTGTTGTGCCGGCCACACCGCCCCCTCCCCCCCCTCCCCCTCCCTTCTCCGCGTCCCGGTGAGAAAGCGGCACGCTTGTCCCGGCACAGGCGTCCGGTGCAGCCGCCTCGGGNAGAGGCAGCGGCGGCGGCGGCGGCCTCTACNGGCGGGAAATCCGGTGCAACGGCGGCAAAGCCACGGGTGGCGGTGGTGGCGGCGGTGGTGNCGGCGGCGGTCACAACCACCAGCGGCATCAACGCGGTGACGTAGAGCACAAGAGGAGCCACAGGAAGGAGGAGGAGGAGGAGGATGGGGGGGAGAGGCGTCCGTGAGGGTGGCGACACGCGGGAGGCACTCTCACTCGCGGGCACGCTCCACGTCGCGCTCCAGGGATAGGTGGGTGGGGGGTGGGAGTGTGTGTGGGTGGGGGGGTGGGTGGGAGTGTGGGTGGGTGGGTCAGAGTGTGGGTGGGTGGGTGGGTTAGAGTGGGTGAGTGTGAGTGGGTGGGGGGGTGGAGTGTGTGTGGTGGGGGGTGCGTGGGTCAGAGTGTGTGTGGGTGGGTGGGTCAGAGTGTGGGTGGGTGGGTGGGTTAGAGTGAGTGAGAGTGTGGGTGGGTGGGAGTGTGTGTGGGTGGGTGGGTCAGAGTGTGGGTGGGTGGGTGGGTTAAAGTGGGTGAGTGTGAGTGGGTGGGGGGGTGGGAGTGTGTGTGGGTGGGTGGGTCAGAGTGTGGGTGGGTGGGTTAGGTGGGTGAGTGTGAGTGGGTGGGGGGTGGAGTGTGTGTGGGGGGTGGGAGTGTGTGTGGGTGGGTGGGTGGGTCAGAGTGTGGTGGGTGGGTTAGAGTGAGTGAGTGTGAGTGGGTGGGGGGTGGGAGTGTGTGTGGGTGGGTGAGAGTGTGGGTGGGTGGGTTAGAGTGGGTGAGTGTGAGTGGTGGGGTGGAGTGTGTGTGGGTGGGTGGGTCAGAGTGTGGGTGGGTGGGTTAGAGTGGGTGAGTGTGAGTGGGTGGGGGGTGGGAGTGTGGTGGGTGGGTGGGTCAGAGTGTGGGTGTGTGGGTCAGAGTGAGTGAGTGTGAGTGGTGGGGGGTGGGAGTGTGTGTGGGTGGGTGGGTCAGAGTGTGGGTGGGTGGGTGGGTTAGAGTGTGGTGGTGGGAGAGTGAGTGGAGTGTGGGTGGGTGGAGTGTGTGTGGGTGGGTGGGTCAGAGTGTGGGTGGGTGGGTGGGTTAAAGTGGGTGAGTGTGAGTGGGTGGGGGGTGGGAGTGTGTGTGGGTGGGTGGGTGAGTGTGTGGGTGGGTGAGTGGGTGAGTGTGAGTGTGGGGGTGGAGTGTGTGTGGGGGGTGGGAGTGTGTGTGGGTGGGTGGGTGGGTCAGAGTGTGGGTGGGTGGGTGAGTGAGTGAGTGTGAGTGGGTGGGGGGTGGGAGTGTGTGTGGGTGGGTGGGTCAGAGTGTGGGTGGTGGGTTAGAGTGGGTGAGTGTGAGTGGGTGGGGGGTGGGAGTGTGGGTGGGTGGGTGGGTCAGAGTGTGGGTGTGTGGGTGAGTGAGTGAGTGTGAGTGGGTGGGGGNTGGGAGTGTGTGTGGGTGGGTGGGTCAGAGTGTGGGTGGGTGGGTGGGTTAGAGTGTGGGTGGGTGGGTCAGAGTGAGTGAGAGTGTGGGTGGGTGGGAGTGTGTGTGGGTGGGTGGGTCAGAGTGTGGGTGGTGGGTGGGTTAAAGTGGGTGAGTGTGATGTGGTGGGGGGTGGGAGTGTGNGTGGGTGGTGGGTGGGTCAGAGTGTGGTGGGTGGGTTAGAGTGGGTGAGTGTGAGTGGGTGGGGGGTGGAGTGTGGTGGGGGNTGGAGTGTGTGTGGGTGGGTGGGTGGGTCAGAGTGTGGGTGGGTGGGTTAGAGTGAGTGAGTGTGAGTGGGTGGGGGGGTGGAGTGTGTGTGGGTGGGTGGGTCAGAGTGTGGGTGGGTGGGTTAGAGTGGGTGAGTGTGGTGGGTGGGGGTGGAGTGTGGGTGGTGGGTGGGTCAGAGTGTGGGTGTGTGGGTGAGTGAGTGAGTGTGAGTGGGTGGGGGGTGGGAGTGTGTGTGGGTGGTGGGTCGAGTGTGGGTGGGTGGGTGGGTGAGTGTGGTGGGTGGTCAGAGTGAGTGAGAGTGTGGGTGGGTGGGAGTGTGTGTGGTGGGTGGTCAGAGTGTGGGTGGGTGGGTGGGTGTGGGTGAGTGTGAGTGGGTGGGGGGTGGGAGTGTGTGTGGGTGGGTGGGTGGGTCAGAGTGTGGGTGGTGGGTGAGTGGGTGAGTGTGAGTGGGTCGGGGGTCAGAGTGTGGGTGGGTGGGTTNGAGTGAGTGAGTGTGAGTGGGTGGGGGGTGGGAGTGTGTGTGGGTGGGTGGGTCAGAGTGGGTGGGTCAGAGTGAGTGAGTGGGTGAGTGTGTGGGTAGGTCAGAGTGGGTGGGTGGGTCAGAGTGTGTGTGGGTGGGTGGGTAAAAGTGTGGGTGGGTGGGTAAAAGTGTGTGTGGGTGGGTAAAAGTGTGTGTGGGTGTGTGGGTGAGTGGGTGAGTGTGAGTGGGTGGGTGAGTGGGTGTGAGTGGGTGGGTCAGAGTGTGTGTGGGTGGATGGGTGAGTGAGTGTGGGTGGGTCAGTGAGTCGGTTGTGGGTTAGTGTGAGTGTGTGTAGGTGGTGGATGAGTGATGGTGAGTGAGTAATGGTGAGTGATGGTGAGTAACGGTGAGTGGTTGTGTGCGCGTCAGGAAAAAGACCCACAAGAGGAAACGTTCACGTAGCAAATCTCACAGATCCAGGTACTCACCTGCTCACCTACACACTCACCTACTCACCTACACACTCACCTACTCACCACCTACTCACCTACNCACTCACCTACACANTCACCTACACACTCACCTACACACTCACCTACCTACTCACTACANACTCACCTACACGTCACTCACTCACCACACACTCACTCACACACACTCACCTANTTCACCANACACTCACCACACACTCACTCACCTACCACACTCACCTACATCACACCNACGTGTCACCTACAGCACTCACCCACTCACCTACTCACCTACACACTCACCTACACACTCACCTACTCACCCACCTACACCTCACTACCCACCNACTCACTACACACTCACCTACACACTCACCTACTCGCCACCTACTCACCTACACACTCACCCACTCACCTANTCACCCACCTACTCACCTACACACTCACCTACAACTCACCNACTCGCTCACCACACACTCACCACACACTCACTCACCNACACACTCACCCACCACTCACCCANTCACCTACACACTCACCACCCACAGCACGCTCACCACACACTCACCTACTCACCCACTCACACACACTCACCTACACGCATCACCTACACACTCACCTACTCACCTACCTACACGCGAGTCACCTACTCGCCACCNACTCACCTACACACTCACCTACACACTCACCTACTCACCCACTCACTACNCACCTCACACTCACCTGTACTCACTCACACTCACCTGTACACGNTCACCCACACTCACCTACTCACCCACTCACCCACTCACCTACTCACCTACACACTCACCTACATGTGGCACTCACCTANTCACCCCTCACACGCTCACCTACTCACACACAGTCACCCACTCACCTACACACATCACCTACACACACACCTACACACTCACCTCAACACACTCACCTACACACTCACCTACACGNTCACCNACACACTCACCTACTCACCTACCTATGTGGCACGCATCACCTACACGCTCACCTACACACTCACCTACTCACTCACCTACATACTCACCTACACACTCACCTACACANTCACCTACTCACCTACTCACCCACTCACTCACTCACCCACNCCGTTGTTGTCACCTACACACTCACCGCCANTCACCTACATACTCACTCACCTACACACTCACTACGTCACCTACTCACCTACTCACCCACCTACACACCACCTACACACTCACCACACACTCACCTACACACTCACCTACACATTCACCTACTCACCTCACACTCACCTACTCACCTACACACTCACCCACACACTCACCCACCCACTCACCTACCACACTCACCTCACACTGACCTACTCACCTCCACACTCACCTACACACACACCTACACACTCACCTACTCACTNCACCTACCTGCACACTCACCTACACGCTCACCTACACACTCACCTACTCACCTACCTACACTCACCTACTACCTGTACACTCACCTACACACTCACCTACACACTCACCTANTCACCTACACACTCACCCTCACTCACCTANTCACCACCTACTCACCNACACACTCACCNACTCACCTGTACANTCACTCACCCACTCACCTACACGCACACTCACTCACTCACCTACACACTCACACACTCACCCACTCACCTACACACTCACCTACACACACACCTACACACTCACCTACTCACTCACACTCACCTACTCACCTACACGCTCACCTACACACTCACCTACTCACCTACCTACACGCTCACCTGAACACGCTCACCTACACACTCACCTACTCACTCACCTACTCACNAGCACACTCACCTACTTACACACTCACTCACACTCACCTACACACTCACCTACACACTCACCCACTCACTTACTCACCTACACACTCACCTACTCACCTACACACTCACCTACACACTCACCTACTCACCTACCTACACGCTCACCTACACGCTCACCTACACGCTCACCTACACGCTCACCTACACACTCACCTACACACTCACCGACACACACCTACACACCACACTCACCTACGCACACACCTACACACTCGCCTACACACTCACCTACACGCACTCAC
Organism: Lethenteron camtschaticum; assembly: GCA_018977245.1. Classification (NCBI taxonomy): domain Eukaryota; kingdom Metazoa; phylum Chordata; class Hyperoartia; order Petromyzontiformes; family Petromyzontidae; genus Lethenteron; species Lethenteron camtschaticum. The sequence goes on along the minus strand of WFAB01002323.1, from coordinate 9,703 downwards.
TTACACACTCACCTCCACACACAACAACCGCCATTCGGTGATGTTGATGTCTATGTTGATGTCGATGTTGATGTCGATGTTGATGGTGATGTTGGTGATGGTTATGTAGGTGGTGGTGGTGATGATGATGATGATGTTGCCACTGGTGATGTTGGTGATGGTGGTGGTGATGATGTTGACGACGATGATGATGTTGATGATGTTGTCGTTGGTAATGATGTTGACGATGATGATGATGTTGCCGCTGGTGGTGATGGTGATGGTGATGTTGACGATGATGTTGATGTTGCTGCTGGTGATGTTAGTGATGGTGATGATGTTGACGATGATGACGATGTTGATGATGACGTTGCCGCTGGTGATGGTGATGATGTTGACGATAATGATGAGTTGTCGCTGGTAATGATGTTGACGATGATGATGATGATGATGTTGCCACTGGTGATGTTTGTGATGTTGGTGATGATGGTGTTGATGTTGCCGCTGGTGACGATGGTGATGATGGTGATGATGTTGCCGCTGGGATGATGGTGATGATGTGACGACGATGACGATGTCGATGTTGATGATGAGTTGCCGCTGGTGAGTTGGTGATGTTGGTGATGGTGGAGACGCTGTGATGGTTGGGTGGGCAGGTCGAGGTGGGAGCGTCACCATCGCGCAGCAGAGACCACCGCTGGTGAGTGGGTGGGTGGGTGAGTGGGTGGGTGGGTGAGTGGGTGGGTGGGTGGGTAAGTGAGTTGGGTGAGTGGGTGGGTGAGTGGGTGAGTGGGTGAGTGGGTGGGTGAGTGGGTGGGTGGGTAAGTGAGTAAATGGGTGAGTGGGTGGGTGAGTGGGTGAGTGGGTGGGTGAGTGGGTGGGTGGGTGGGTGGTGAGTGGGTGGGTGGGTGGGTGGGTGGGTGAGTGGGTGGGTGGGTGGGTGGGTGGGTGGGTGAGTGGGTGGGTGGGTGAGTGGGTGGGTGGGTGGTGAGTGGGTGGGTGGGTGGGTGGGTAAGTGAGTAAATGGGTGAGTGGGTGGGTGAGTGGGTGGCTAAATGTGTGGGTGAGTGAGTGAGTGTGTGGGTAAGTGGGTGTGTAAGTGAGTGAGTGTGTAAGTGAGTAAGTGTGTGTGTGGTGAGTGAGTGTGTAAGTGAGTAAGTGAGTGAGTGAGTGAGTAAGTGTGTGAGTGAGTGAGTGTGTAAGTGAGAGTGAGTGAGTGAGTAAGTGTGTGAGTGAGTGAGTGTGTGTGAGTAAGTGTGTAAGTGAGTAAGTGTGTAAGTGAGTAAGTGAGTGTGTGAGTGAGTGTGTAAGTGTGTGGGTGAGTGAGTGAGTGTGTAAGTGAGTAAGTGTGTGAGTGAGTGTGTAAGTGAGTAAGTGTGTGTGTGGGTGAGTGAGTGAGTGTGTAAGTGAGTAAGTGAGTGAGTGAGTGTGTGTGAGTAAGTGTGTGGTGAGTGAGTGAGTGTGTAAGTGAGTAAGTGTGTGGGTGAGTGAGTGAGTGTGTAAGTGAGTAAGTGAGTGAGTGTGTAAGTGAGTAAGTGTGTGTGAGTGAGTGTGTAAGTGAGTGAGTGTGTAAGTGAGTGAGTGTGTAAGTGAGTGAGTGTGTGTGTGGGTGGGCAGGTGAGTCACTGGGGTCACCACTCAGCAGCAGAGACCACCGTGCGGGTGGGTGCGTGGTTGAGTGGGTGGGTTGGTGGGTGAGTGGGTGGGTGGGTGGGTGAGTGGGTGGTGGGTGAGTGGGTGGGTGGGTGGGTGAGTGGGTGGGTGAGTGGGTAAGTGGGTGGGTGAGTGAGTGAGTGAGTGGGTAAGTGAGTGAGTGAGTGGGTAAGTGAGTGAGTGAGTGAGTGGGTGAGTGGGTAAGTGAGTGGGTGTGTGGGTGAGTGAGTGGGTGTGTGGGTGAGTGGGTGAGTGGGTGAGTGGGTAAGTGAGTGGGTGAGTGGGTAAGTGGGTAAGTGAGTGGGTAAGTGGGTAGTGGGTGAGTGAGTGAGTGAGTGGGTGAGTGGGTAAGTGAGTGGGTAAGTNGGTGAGTGAGTGGATGGGTAAGTGAGTGGNTAAGTGAGTGGGTGAGTGGGTAAGTGAGTGGGTGTGTGGGTGAGTAAGTGGGTAAGCGAGTAAGTGTGTGAGTGGGTGGGTGGGTAAGTGAGTGGGTGGGTTGGTGGGTGGGTGAGTGAGTGGGTGGGTGAGTGGGTGGGTGGGTGAGTGGGTGGGTGAGTGGGTGAGTGGGTGGGTTGGTGGGTGGGTGCGTGAGTGTGTGGGTAAGTGAGTAAGTGAGTGTGTAAGTGAGTGAGTGTGTGTGTGGGTGGGCAGTGAGTCANGGGGTCACCACTCAGCAGCAGAGACCACNGCTCACCCAGGTGGGTGGGTGTGTGGGTGGGTGTGTGGGTGGGTGGGTGGTTGGGTAGGTGGTTGGGTAGGTGGTTGGGTAGGTGGTTGGGTGGGTGGGTTGGTGGGTGGGTGGGTGGATGAGTGGGTGGGTGGGTTGGTGGCTGGATGAGTGGGTGGGTGGTTGAGTGGGTGAGTGAGTGGTGGTGGGTGGGTGCGTGAGTGGGTGGATGGGCGGGTGGATGAGTGGGCGGGTGGGTGGGTGAGCGGGCGGGTGGGTGGGCGGGTTGGTGGGTGGATGAGTGGGCGGGTGGGTGAGCGGCGGGTGGGTGAGCGGGCGGGTGGGTGGGCGGGCTGGTGGGTGGGCGGGTTGGTGGGTGGGTGAGTGGACGGGTGGGTGAGTTCACGGTGTCACCCCCCCCCCTCGTGCCCCCCAGGAAGCGAGGTTCACGCAGTCACAGGGCGCACAGCGCCCCCGGAGTGGCTCGGCAAGTCCCCGGCAGCAGCAGCAGCAGCAGGCTCAGCAGGTGCTCGCCCGCAGGTAGCAGCAGCCCAACCTCGGCGCCTCCGCTCCTCACGCTCACACACTTACGCACTCACTCACTCACTCACACACTCACACACACAGCACTCACACACTCACTCACTCACACACANTCACGCGCACACACTCACTCTCACTACTCANANACTCACACACTCACACACACTCACACACTNACTCACTCACACACTCACTCACACACTCACTCACTCACACACACACACTCACTCACACACCACTCACACTCACCACTCACTCACTCACACACTCACTCACACACTCACGCGCGCACTCACACACTCACTCACACACTCACTTACACACTCCCAACTCCACTCGCACACTCACACACTCACTCACACACACTCACACACGCATTCACTCACACACTCACTCACACTCACACACACTCACTCACTCACTCACGCGGCACTCACACACTCACTCACACACTCACACACTCACACACTTACACACTCACTCACTCACACACTCACTCACTCACACACTCACGCGCGCACTCACACACTCACTCACACACTCACTTACACACTCACTGACACACTCACCCACTCGCACACTCACACACTCACACACTCACTCACACACTCACTGACTCACTCACTCACGCGCGCACTCACACACTCACTCACACACTCACTGACTCACACACTCACTCATGCACTCACTCACACACTCACTGACACACCACTCACTCGCACACTCACACACTTACACACTCACTCACTCACACACTCACTCACTACTCACTCACACACTCACACACTCACTCACACACTCACTCACTCACTCACACTCACACACACACACTCACTCACACTCACTCACACACTCCTTACTCACTCGCACACTCACACACTCACTCACACACTCACTCACACACTCACTTACACACTCACTGACTCACACACTCACGCACTCACTCACACACGCACTTACACACTCACTGACACACTCACTCACTCGCACACTCACACACTCACTCATACACACACTCACTGACTCACTCACGCACTCACACACTCACTTACACACTCACTGACTCACTTACACTGTCACTCACTCACTCACACTCTCACGCACTCACACTCACACACTCATAGACTCACTCACACACTCACTGACCCACTCACACACTCATAGACTCACTCACACACTCACACACTCACTCACTCACGCACTCAAGCACTCACACTCATAGACTCACTCACTCACACACTCACACACTCATAGACTCAGTCACACACTCAAACACTCACTCACTCACACACACTCACACACACNCACTCACTCACNCANTCANCACTCANTNACCTACTCACTCCTACACTCACTAANANTCACACACGCNACCCACTCACTCCCCTCTCTTTGTCTCACTGTGTGTGTGTCTCTGTGTTTCACTGTGTGTGTGTCTCACCGTGTGTGTCTCTGTCTCACTGTGNGNCTCTGTGTCTCTGTGTCTCACCGTGTGTGTCTCTGTGTCTCTGTCTCACCGTGTGTGTCTCTGTGTCTCTCTCTGTGNCTCACTGTGTCTCTGTGTCANTGTGTCTCTCTCTGTGNCTCACCGTGTCTCCGTCTCTGTCTCACCGTGTGTGTCTCACCGTGTCTCACCGTGTGTGTCTCTCTGTCTCACTGTCTCTGNCTCACCGTGTGTGTCTGTCTCACCGTGTGTCTCTCTGTCTCACCGTGTGTGTGTCTGTGTCTCTGTGTCTCACCGTGTGTGTCTCTGTGTCTCACTGTCTCACTGTGTCTCTGTCTCACCGTGTGTGTCTCTGTGTCTCANTGTGTCTGTGTGTGTCTCTGTCTCACCGTGTGTGTCTCACCGTGTCTCTGTGTCTCANNGTGTCTCTCTGTCTCACCGTGTGTGTCTGTCTCTGTCTCACCGTGTGTGTCTCTCACCGTGTGTCTCTGTGTCTCTCTGTCTCACCGTGTGTGTCTCACCGTGTGTCTCTCTGTCTCACCNTGTGTGTGTCTGTCTCTGTCTCTTGTGTGTCTCNGTGTCACTGTGTGTGTCTCACTGTCTCACTGTGTCTCACCGTGTGTGTCTCACTCTGCCGTGTCTCTCTGTGTCTCACTGTCTCACTGTGTGTCTCTGTCTCCCTGCTGCAGGCTGGAGAAGTCTCTTGTGTGTGTGTCTCACCGTGTGTGTGTCTCACTGTCTCACTGTGTCTCACTGTGTCTCACTGTGTCTCACCCCCGTGTCTCACTGTGTCTCACTGTCTCTCTGTGTCTCACTGTCTCACTGTGTCTCTGTCTCCCTGCTGCAGGCTGGAGANGTCTCTGTGTGTGTGTCTCACTGTCTCACTGTCTCACTGTGTGTCTCTGTGTCTCCTGCTGCAGGCTGGAGAAGTCTCTGTGTGTGTCTCACCGTGTGTGTGTCTCACTGTGTCTCACTGTGTCTCACTGTGTGTGTGTCTCTGTGTCTCCCTGCTGCAGGCTGGAGAAGTCTCTGTGTGTGTCTCACCGTGTGTGTGTCTCACTGTGTCTCACTGTGTCTCACTGTGTCACTGTGTGTCTCTGTGTCTCCCTGCTGCAGGCTGGAGAAGTCTCTGTGTGTGTCTCACCGTGTGTCTCTGTGTCTCACTGTCTCACCATGTGTGTGTCTCTGTGTCTCCCTGCTGCAGGCTGGAGAAGTCTCTGTGTGTGTCTCACCGTGTGTGTGTCTCACTGTGTCTCACTGTGTCTCACTGTGTCACTGTGTGTCTCTGTGTCTCCCTGCTGCAGGCTGGAGAAGTCTCTGTGTGTGTCTCACCGTGTGTCTCTGTGTCTCACTGTCTCACCATGTGTGTGTCTCTGTGTCTCCCTGCTGCAGGCTGGAGAAGTCTCTGTGTGTGTGTCTCACCGTGTGTCTCTCACCGTGTGTCTCTGTGTCTCTCTGTCTCACCANGTGTGTGTCTCACTGTGTCTCACTGTGTCTCACTGTCTCACCGTGTGTGTGTCTCTGTGTCTCCCTGCTGCAGGCTGGAGAAGTCTCTTGTGTGTGTGTCTCACCGTGTGTGTCTCACTGTGTCTCACTGAGTCTCACTGTCTCACCGTGTGTGTGTCTCTGTGTCTCCCTGCTGCAGGCTGGAGAAGTCTCTGTGTGTGTCTCACTGTGTCTCACTGTGTCTCACTGTGTCACCGTGTGTGTGTCTCTGTGTCTCCCTGCTGCAGGCTGGAGAAGTCTCTGTGTGTGTCTCACTGTCTCTGTGTGTGTCTCTGTGTCTCCCTGCTGCAGGCTGGAGAAGTCTCGGCAGCTGCAGGAGCAGCGCGAGAAGGAGCAGCAGGAGCAGCGCGAGAAGCAGCAGATGGCTGCCGTGGCCGCAGCCGCAGCAGCGGCGGCCGCCACTATCGCTTCCATCGGTGAGACGGGGAGAGACAGGGAGACACGGGGAGACACGGAGACAGACACAGTGAGACACGGGGAGACACGGAAAGAGAGTGAGACACGGGGAGACAAAGACACGGGGAGAGAGACACGGGGAGACAGACACGGGGAGACAGACACGGACACGGGGAGACAGACACGGGGAGACACGGGGAGACACGGTGAGACACGGGGAGAGAGACACGAGAGACACGGGGAGACAGACACGGGGAGACAGAGACACGGGGAGACAGAGACACGGGGAGACAAAGACACGGGGAGGGACACGGGGAGACGGAGACATGTGTGGAGGTGTGTGTGTGTGTACGTGTGTAGAGGTGTATGTGTGTGTGTACGTGTGTAGAGGTGTGTGTACGTGTGTGTACGTGTGTGTGTAGATGTGTGTGTACGTGTGTGTGCAGATGTGTGTGTACGTGTGTAGATGTGTAGGTGTGTGTGTGTGTAGATGTGTGTGTGTGTGTGTAGATGTGTGTGTACGTGTGTAGATGTGTGTGTGTGTGTGCAGATGTGTGTGTGTGTATGTGTAGGTGTGTGTGTGTGTAGATGTGTGTGTGTATGTGTAGATGTGTGTGTACGTGTGTAGATGTGTGTGTGTGTAGATGTGTGTGTGTATATATGTGTGTACGTGTGTGTGTGTGTGTAGATGAGTGTGTATGTGTGTAGATGTGTGTGTGTGTAGATGTGTGTGTGTGTAGATGTGTGTGTGTAGATGTGTAGATGAGTGTGTGTGTGTAGATGTGTGTGTGTGTGTGTGTGTGTGTACGTGGTGTGTAGATGTGTGTGTGTGTGTGTACGTGTGTAGATGTGTGTGTAGATGTGTGTGTGTGACAGAGCCACTCACCCCCCCCCCCTGCCCCCCCATCAGAAGCTGCCGAATCGTCGGTGTCGTCTGCCGGTTTGCCGTCTACCGGTGCAGCCACCACCACCGCTCCACTACTGCCCTGCTCAGCCGTGGCTACGTCTGCCCCGGCGGTGGGGGCAGCGGGGGCAGCGGGGGTGGGGGTGGGGACAGGGCAGCCGCCCCCCCCGGTGCCGCCATCCTCACGGGGTTCTCCCAGCATGCACTGGGGGGAGGGGGCGCCGCGCTGCTGTCGGCCATCTTGGCGGCAAGGGGCACGGCCAATCAGGTGAGGGGTGGTGGTGGTTGTCATGGTGATGGTGGTTGTCGTGGTGATGGTGGTTGTCGTGGNATGGTTNGATGGTGGGTGTCGTGGTGATGGTGGTTGTCATGGTGATGTTGATGGTAGTGGTGATGTTTATGGTAGTGATGATGGTGATGGTGGTCGTCATGGTGATGGTGGTTGTCATGGTGATGTTGATGGTGGTTGTGATGGTGGTGGTCATGGTGATGGTGGTGTCATGGTGATGGCGGTTGTCATGGGATGTTGATGGTGGTTGTCATGGCGATGTTGATGGCGGTTGTGATGGTGATGGTGATGGTGGTTGTCATGGCGATGTTGATGGTGGTTGTCATGGCGATGTTATCTCTCTCAGCACAACGCTGCTCTCCTCTCTGCCTTCCTGAACCAAGACCCCAGCAGACAGGAGGTGACACCCACCCCCACCCACCCCCACCCACCCCCATCTCTCTCTCGATGCGACATGCAGCAATAAACATCGCTAGCACTGGGGTGGAGAACAAGTATAACCCGTAAAAACAAAGTTTTTCACTAGAAATCCTTTGTATGCGTGGCAGCGAACTTAATATAAAGGATTTAAAAATATATTCGCCTGTGGAGGACACGGGGATCGATCCCGCGACCTTTGGCATGGGAAGCGAGGGCGCTACCAACTGCGCTACTCCGCCAGGGCCTGTGGAGGGGTTACGCTCTGGGCTCCTTCACTGTGACGTTCAGCCAAAGCCATGAATGAGTTCTATTTGAATATATGTAAAATAATTTTTTTTTGCCTAAAAAGTGTAAAATTTTGGGAATTTTTTTTCACGAACATAATTGTCCGCACAACGAGTCTGTGTGGAAAATGTCAGCTCGATTGGATCACGGGAAGTGGGTTAAAAAACGACCGAAAGATTTGCACGGTCCTAAGCAAGCAAGCAAGCACGGAACTTAATATAAAGGATTTAAAAATTAACCCGATACGTTCCGTTCATTGGCTACCACATTCTGATGAGCTTTTAAGGGATTACATCTTGGTTCATTGCCTCACTTGATGCAGCTAATCCGGCTGTGACGGTCCCACCTGATGACGGAGACTTGTGTTGCCTCCGAAACGTCGTGATTTTTGTTATTTATTTTCATTAATTTTGATGTTTTACCTACGTGACTTTACCGAAAAAACCTAAGAATACGTAAGTTTTCACTAACAGGTCCCCCGGGGTGGGCTGGTAGGTACGAACAAATGAATGGCTATAATAAAATGAAATGGCGGGGTACGATACGAAGGAGAGTTTGAGGCCTAGTTCTAGGCTTTAGGCCTAGCTGTAGGCTTTAGGCCGCTGTGAGTAAATTTTAATTTAAATGTTTTAATTAAAAGCTATCTCAGGGAATTATTATAAGGAATGTTACACTTGTTTAGCCAGGAAAGCGTCACTGAGTCTAAAGGTTTTTGTAGGGTCCTGCCAAGTGTTTGCAGTAGGGGGCGATGTTGCTACACCTAATCGGACATCGGATGGACGGACGATATAATCTATTGTAGGCTGTCTTCTTGGTTCTTTCGGTTAAGTCACGTAGTAGGGAAGTAATAAAATAATACAAAAAAAACATAATATAATAAAATAATTATATTAATAATTATATTTTATTATTTTTATAATAAAATAATAAAAATAAAACATAATATAATAAAATAATTATATTACTAATTTTATTTTATTATGTTTTTTTGTTTGTTATTTTATTACTTTCCTACTACGTGACTTTACCGAAAGAACCAGGAAGATGAATCCCTGCAGTCGCGAAAGCTTTAAATCGATATTGTAGGCTGGTTCACTTCGTTCCTACCAGTAATCCTTTATATGCGTGGCGGCTAGAGTCCTCTCGTCCTCTGGCTTGAGATGGCTGCCACCTATGGGTCAGATGATTGCCTGCCACCATTAAGCAATTGGTAATTAAGTATAAAAAAAAATTCCCTAAAAAGTGTAAAAATTTGGGGGGAAAATTCACGAAAATCAATTGTCACGCACAACGAGTCTGTGTGCAAAATGTCAGCTCGATTGGATCACGGGAAGTGGTTAAAAAACGACGAATATTTGCACGGTCGTAAGCAAGCAAGCAAGTGAACTTAATATAAAGGATTTAATAAAGGCGGCCGGGCGTGGTGCTGGCCACCCACCCTACAGCCCTGCTAGAGGCTACCTGGGGAGCTTTGTCTGTGTGGTGTGTGTAGTACATAGACCCTGCTGCTACTCACTAGCTAACAGCACTTGCCCCTACAGCCCTGCTGGAGGCTACCTGGGGGAGCTTGTCTGTGTGTGTGTGTTAGTACATAGACACTGCTGCTGCTACTCGCTA
>WFAB01002322.1:37500-45264 GCA_018977245.1 Lethenteron camtschaticum | reverse complement strand
CACACACACACACAGACACCACAGACACACACAGAGAGACACACACAGAGAGACACACACAGACACACACACACAGACACACACACACAGACACACACACAGACACACACACACACAGAGACACACACAGAGAGACACAGACACACAGACACACCACACACACAGACACACAGACAGAGAGAGACACACACAGAGAGACACACACAGAGAGNCACACACAGACACACACAGACACACACACACACACACACAGCACACACACACACAGACACANGACAGACACACACACACAGACACACACACAGACACACACAGACACACACACACACAGACACACACACAGACACACACACACACACAGACACACAGACAGAGAGACACACAGACACACACACACAGACACACACAGACACACACACACACACACACACACACACACACACACACACAGAACACACACACACACACAGAGTCACACACAGACACACACACACACACAGACACACAGACAGAGAGAGACACACACACACAGAGAGATAGACATAGATACATACATAGACACACATACACACACATAGACACACACACAGATACACACATATAGATACACACAGAGATACACGCAGATAGATACACACACACAGACACACACACAGATACACACACACACAGACACACACACAGACACACACACAACAGATAGACACACAGACACACACACACACACAGACACACACACACACACNGACACACAGGGTTGCAGATAGACACACACACAGATAGACACACACAGGGACAGATGAGACACGGAAAGACGCAGATAGGATTGTGCAAATGGAGACACGGGGACAAAGACACTCCTCTACCACATCAGGTCCATCTCTTCTCTAGCCATGTCACTCACCCACCCACTCACCCACCCACTCACCCACCCACCCACTCACCCACCCACTCACCCACCCACTCACCACCCACCAACACACGCACCCACCCAGATACACACCCACTCACCCACACACCCACTCACCCACCCACCCTCTCACCCACTCACCAACCCACCGACTCACCAACCCACCCACTCACCAACCCACCCACTCACCCACCCACACACCCACTCACCCACCCTCACTCTCTCACCTACCTAACTCACCGACACACCCGCCCGCCCGCTCGCCGCCCACCCACCCACTCGCCCACCCACCCACTCGCCCACCCACCCACTCACCCACCCACCCACCGACTCACCCACCCACCCACCAACTCACTTACCCACCTACCCACCCACCGACGCACCCTCACACCAACCCACCAACTCACTCACCCACCCACCCACCAACTCACTCACCCACCAACCCACTCACTCACTCACTCACCCACCAACTCACTCACTCACCCACCCACCAACCCACCAACTCAATCACTCACTCACCCACCCACTCACCCACCCACTCACCCACCCACCCACCCACTCACCCACCCACTCACTCACCCACCCACCCACCCACTCACTCACTCACTCACCACCCACCCACTCACCCACCCACCACTCACCAACCCACCCACTCACCCACTCCCCAACCCACCCACCCACTCACCAACCCACCCACTCACCAACCCACCCACTCACCCACCCACCCACACACCCACCCACCCACAACACCCACCACAACACCCACCCACCCACACAACCACTCACCCACCCAACCACTCACCCACCCACCCTCTCATCAACACACCCACCCATCCACTCACCCACCCTCACTCTTTCACCTACCTAACTCACCCACCCACCAACTAACCCACTCACCGACACACCCACCCACTCACCCACCCACCCACTCACCCACCCACACACTCACTCACCAACACACCCACCCACCCTCTCACTCACTCACCCACCCACCCACCCACTCACCCACCCACCCACTCACCCACCCACTCACTCACTCACCCACCCACCCACTCACCCACCCACCCATCCACCCNCCCACTCACCCACCCACCCACTCACCCACCCACCCACACACCCACCCACCCTCTCACTCACTCACCCACCCACTCACCCACCCACCCACCCACTCACCCACCACCCACTCACCCACCCACTCACTCACCAACACACCCACCCACCCACTCACCCACCCACTCACTCACCCACCCACCCACCAACCCACCCACCCACCAACCCACCCACCAACCCACCCACCCACCAACCCACCCACCAACCCACCCACCCAACCACCCACTCACCCACCCACCCACCCACCCACCCACTCACTCACCCACCCACCCACCCACTCACCCACCCACCCATCCACCCACCCACTCACCCACCCACCCACACACCCACCCACCCTCTCACTCACTCACCCACCCACTCACCCACCCACCCACCCACTCACCCACCCACCCACTCACCCACCCACTCACTCACCAACACACCCACCCACCCACTCACCCACCCACCCACTCAGCCACCCACTCACTCACTCACCACCCACCCACCAACCCACCCACCCACCAACCCACCCACCACCCACCAACCCACCCACACCACCCACCCACCCAACACCCACTCACCACCACCCACCCACTCACCCACCCACCCACCCACTCACCCACCCACCCACCCACTCACCAACCCACCCACTCACCCACCCACCCACCAACCCACCCACTCACCCACCCACTCAGCCACTCACCCACTCACCCACTCACTCACCCACCCACTCACTCACCAACACACCCACCCATCCACTCACCCACCCTCACTCTCTCACCTACCTAACTCACCCACCCACCAACAAACCCACCCACCCACCAACCCACCCACCCACCCACCAACCCATCCACTCACCCCCATCATCTCTGGCCCTCTCTGTGCCCGTGGGCGATGCTCGCGCCAGGCTAGGTGCACGCTGTGTCTCTCTCTCTCTGTGCCAGGCTAGGTGCACGCTGTGTCTCTCTCTCTCTGTGCCAGGCTAGGTGCACGCTGTGTCTCTCTCTCTCTGTGCCAGGCTAGGTGCACGCGCTCACCGGCCGGAGGGCGACGAACACGGGGTGCCGCCCGCCATGCGCACCATGGGCTCGTAGCAGTCGAAGAACGGCTCAATGATGATCACCTGGGCGGGGCACACCCAGCACTTACCGCACCGCACCGCACCGCACCGCACAGACACCGCACGCACACCACACACCACACCGTACACACCTCACCGCACCGTATGCACACCACACACACACACCACAGACACACACCACACACACAGACACCACACACACAGACACAGACACTACACCACACACACAGCACACACACACCACACTACACACTACCACACCACACTACACACTACACCACACACACCGCACCACACCGTACGCACACCACAGACACACACCACACAACACACACTACACTACAGACACCACTACAGGGTCAGGGGGGGACGGGAGGTGGGGGTTAGGGGGCGGGGGTCAGGGGGGTAGGGGGGTCAGGCAGGGGGGGTGGCGGGGTTAGGGGGCGGGGTGGGGGGGTGGGGGGGGTTAGGGGGTGGGGTCAGGGAGGGTCAGGGGAGGTCCGGGAGGGTCGGGGTGGGGGGTTAGGAGGCGGGGTTCGTGGGGGGNTCAGGGGGTCAGGGGGGGTCAGGGGGGGTCAGGGGGGTGTGTCGTGGCCCCCACCTCATCCCCCTGCTGCACCAGTGCCTGCACGCAGCAGAAGAGAGCCCCATAGCCGCCCACGGAGACCAGCAGGTTCGACTCGGGGTCCAGCTGACGCCCGTGGAGACCAGAGTAGAGGGTGGAGAGGGCTCGCACCAGGGCTGGGTGACCCTGGGGTAGAGAGAGATACATAGAGAGAGACGGGTACATNGAGAGAGATACACATAGAGAGCATAGAGAGATACAGCGTAGAGAGACATAGAGAGAATAGAGAGAGAGTAGAGCGTGGAGAGAGCTCGCACCAGGNCTGGGTGACCCTGGGAGAGATAGAGATACATAGAGAGAGACATAGAGAGAGACAGAGAGAGACATAGAGAGATACACACATAGATATACAGAGAGAGATACATAGAGAGATAGAGAGATAAGAGAGAGAGAGAGACGTGAGAGGTCGCACNAGGGTGGGTACCNTGGGGCAGAGATAGATACATAGAGAGATACATAGAGAGATACATAGAGAGAGAGAGAGATACATAGAGAGAGAGAGTAGAGAGATACATAAACCTGAGATACATAGAGAGNTAGAGAGATACATAGAGAGATACATAGAGAGATACATAGAGAGATACATAGAGAGATATAAAGAGNGAGATACATAGAGAGACAGAGAGATACAGAGTACGGGAGCGTGGAGAGGGCTCGCACCAGGGTGGGTGACCCTGGGGGAGATAGATACATAGATAGACAGAGATACATAGATACAGATAGAGAGATACATAGAGAGAGAGATAGAGAGATACATAGAGAGATACATAGAGAGACAGAGAGATACATAGAGAGATACATAGAGAGATAAGCGTAGAGAGATAGAGAGATAATAGAGACCCTGGGGATACATAGAGAGATAGAGAGATACATAGAGAGATACATAGAGATAGAGNCAGAGAGAGAGATACATACATAGAGAGATACATNGAGAGAGATACAGAGAGATAGATAGAGAGATACATACATAGAGACATAGATACATAAGATAAGAGATAGATAGAGATACATACATAGAGAGATAGAGAGAGATATAGAGAGAGAGAGAGTAGAGCGGGAGAGGGCTCGCACCAGAGCTGGGTGACCCTGCGTGTGACTGCTGCATGAGTGAGTGAGTGAGCGAGTGAGTGAGTGAGCGAGTGAGCGAGTGAGCGGGCTGAGTGAGTGAGTGAGTGTGTACTGCTGCATGAGTGCGTGTGTACGCACAGAAGCTGCGTGTGTACTGCTGCATGAGTGAGTGTGTACTGCTGCATGAGTGAGTGAATGAGTGTGTACTGCTGCATGAGTGAGTGTGTACTGCTGCATAGTGAGTGAGTGTGTACTGCTGCATGAGTGAGTGTGTACTGCTGCATGAGTGAGTGAATGAGTGTGTACTGCTGCATAGTGAGTGTGTACTGCTGCATAAGTGAGTGAGTGTGTACGCAGAAGCTGCATGGACTGCTGCATGAGTGAGTGAGTGAGTGTGTACTGCTGCATAGTGAGTGAGTGAGTGTGACTGCTGCATAGTGAGTGAGTGGTGACTGCTGCATAGTGAGTGAGTGAGTGTTAGCTGCATAGTGAGATGTGTACTGCTGCAAGAGTGAGTGAGTGAGCGAGTGAGCGAGTGAGTGAGTGTGTACTGCTGCATGAGTGCGTGTGTACGCAGAAGCTGCATGTGTACTGATGCATAGTGAGTGAGTGTGTGAGTGAATGTGACTGCTGCATAGTGAGTGAGTGTGACTGCTGCATGAGTGAGTGAGTGCGTGTGTACTGCTGCATGAGCGCGTGAGTGAGTGAGCGAGTGACTGAGCGAGCGAGTGAGTGTGAGTGAGTGTGTGAGTGAGTGAGTGTGTACTGCTGCATGAGTGAGTGAGTGTGTGAGTGTGTGAGTGAGTGTGTACTGCTGCATGAGTGAGTGAGTGAGCGAGTGACTGAGCGAGCGAGTGAGTGTGTGAGTGAGTGAGTGAGTGTGTACTGCTGCATAGTGTGTACGCAGAAGCTGGTGTGTACTGCTGCATTGAGAGTGAGTGAGTGTGACTGCTGCATGAGTGAGTGAGTGATGTACTGCTGCATAGTGAGTGAGTGTGTACTGCTGCATGAGTGAGTGAGTGAGTGATGTACTGCTGCATAGTGAGTGTGTACTGCTGCATGAGTGAGTGAGTGTGTACTGCTGCATGAGTGAGTGAGTGAGTGTGTACTGCTGCATGAGTGAGTGAGTGAGTGTGTACTGCTGCATGAGTGAGTGAGTGTGTACTGCTGCATGAGTGAGTGAGTGAGTGTGTACTGCTGCATAGTGAGTGAGTGAGTACTGCTGCATAGTGAGTGAGTGTGTACTGCTGCATAGTGAGTGAGTGAGTGTGTAGTGCTGCATAGTGAGTGCGTGTGTACTACTGCATAGTGAGTGAGTGTGTACTACTGCATGAGTGAGTGAGCGAGCGAGTGAGCGAGTGAGCGAGCGAGCGAGCGAGTGTATGAGTGAGTGAGTGTGTACTGCTGCATGAGTGAGCGAGTGAGCGAGTGACTGAGCTAGCGAGTGAGTGAGTGTGTACTGCTGCATGAGTGAGTGAGTGAGCGAGTGACTGAGCGAGCGAGTGTGTGAGTGTGTGTGTGTGTACTGCTGCATGAGTGAGTGTGTACTGCTGCATGAGTGAGTGAGTGTGTACTGCTGCATGAGTGAGTGAGTGTGTACTGCTGCATGAGTGAGTGAGTGAGTGTGTGAGTGAGTGAGTGAGTGTGTACTGCGTGAGTGAGTGAGTGAGTGTGTACTGCTGCATGAGTGAGTGAGTGTGTACTGCTGCTGAGTGTGTACGCGAGTGTGTACTGCTGCATGAGCGAGTGAGTGAGTGAGCGAGTGAGTGAGTGTGTGAGTGAGCGAGTGACTGAGCGAGTGTGTGAGTGAGTGTGTACTGCTGCATGAGCGAGCGAGTGAGTGTGTACTGCTGCCTGAGTGAGTGAGTGTGTACTGCTGCATGAGCGAGTGAGTGAGTGAGTGTGTAGTGAGCTGACTGAGCGAGCGAGTGAGTGTGTGAGTGAGTGTGTACTGCTGCATGAGTGAGTGAGTGAGTGTGTANGCACGAAGCTGCGTGTGTACTGCTGCATGAGCGAGCGAGTGACTGAGCNACTGATGTGTGAGTGAGTGAGTGTGTACTGCTGCATGAGCGAGTGAGTGAGTACTGCCGCATGAGTGTGTGAGTGAGTGTGTACTGCTGCATGAGCGAGTGAGTGAGTACTGCGAGCATGAGTGAGTGCGTGTGTACTGCTGCATGAGCGAGTGAGTGAGCGAGTACTGCGAGCGAGTGAGTGTGTGAGTGAGTGAGTAAGTGTGTACTGCTGCATGAGTGAGCGAGTGACTGAGCGAGCGAGTGAGTGTGTGAGTGAGTGCGTGTGTACTGCTGCATGAGCGAGTGAGTGAGTACTGCGGCAGCGAGTGTGTGAGTGAGTGCGTGTGTACTGCTGCATGAGCGAGTGAGTGAGCGAGTACTGCGGCATGAGTGAGTGAGTGAGTGTGTACTGCTGCATGAGTGAGCGAGTGACTGAGCGAGCGAGTGAGTGTGCGAGTGAGTGTGTGAGTGAGTGCGTGTGTACTGCTGCATGAGCGAGTGAGTGAGCGAGTACTGAGCGAGTGAGTGTGTGAGTGAGTGAGTGAGTGTGTACTGCTGCATGAGCGAGTGAGTGAGCGAGTACTGAGCGAGCGAGTGAGTGTATGAGTGAGTGCATGTGTACTGCTGCATGAGCGAGTGAGTGAGCGAGTACTGCGGCATGAGTGAGTGAGTGAGTGTGTACTGCTGCATGAGTGAGTGAGTGTGTACTGCTGCATGAGCGAGTGAGTGACTGAGCGAGCGAGTGAGTGTGTACTGCTGCATGAGTGAGTGAGTGAGTGTGTACTGCTGCATGCATGAGTGTGTGAGTGAGTGAGTGTGTACTGCGTGAGTGAGTGAGTGAGTGTGTACTGCTGCATGAGTGAGTGAGTGTGTACTGCTGCATGAGTGTGTACGCACGAAGCTGCGTGTGTACTGCTGCATGAGTGAGTGAGTGAGTGAGCGAGTGAGTGAGTGAGTGAGCGAGTGACTGAGCGAGCGA
>WFAB01002322.1:27500-32500 GCA_018977245.1 Lethenteron camtschaticum | reverse complement strand
TCTATGTGTCTCTACGTGTCTCTATGTGTCTCTACGTGTCTATGGATATCTACACGACAACCACAGCAGATCGATGGTGTTGGGGGGGAGGGGGGACTTTGTCAGCCGGTAAAACACACAAAAAGAATAACGGCACGAGAAATAAAAAAAATAAAAAATAAAAATCTCCAACGTGTTACACACAATGCCAAATTTCCTTTACGAACGGGTGTCTGTGTGTGTGTCTGTGCAAAGCGGTGTGGGTCTGCCTGTACCCCGTGCAGAGTAGAGAAGGAGGAGGATGATGAGGAGGAGGATGATGATGATGAGGAGGAGGAGAGGAGTGAGGAGTACAACCTCTTCTGACACCAGAGCCGAGACGTAGAAGCCAAAAAAGTCACCGCTCTGCCACGTGCAGTCATCGTCCAAGGCTTGACGGGAGTAGCCCCTCCCACCCCCGTGTCGCCCCGCCCCCTTTGGCTAGCCCCGCCCACCCACAGGGTAGCCCCGCCCACCCCGCTCCTTATCAACCAATGGCAGCGACGCTCCGCCCACCCCGCCCCGCCAACCCCGTCAGCTCAGCCAATCCCAGCACCGCCCGGCTCAGCCAAACCAAGCCCACCTTCGCTGACTCCGCCCACCCCGCCCGCGTTAACCTCGTTAGCCACGCCCACATCCCCCACCCCGCCGACCCCCCCACACGCGTCATTTCCGCTTCATCCGGCGGACGTGACGTCAGGGGTTTGCCAATATGGCCGCGCCCATGGGGTAGGGTCAAATGGGCCATTTAAATACAGTACAGTACTGTACATTGTTTAGAATTTAGATTTGAAGCTTTCGTGACTGCAAGGATTCATACTCTTAGTTCTATCGGTAAAGTCACGTAGGTAAAATAAATTAAAATTAATAAAAATTAAAATAAAATCACGGAAGCTTGTATTGCCTCCGAAACGTGATTTTTATTTTATTTTTATTAATTTTTTTACCTACGTGACTTTACCGAAAAAACCTAAGAATATAGGTTAGATAAAGCTGTTTTACTCACAGGACATTCCAACAACGACACACACACACCATCAGTGCAAAGTACAGGACAGGTTAAACAACTCAACCAGGCACTCACAAATACAACACTAATCCATCCATCCCACATCATAACCAGGGCAAAGCCTCCACTTGAGCTCTGTAACTTATCTGTTAGAAGCGACCCTGGGCACCACAAATGGATAACCACTCACAAAGTGCTCTTTGGTTTTTTTTTTCGGTAAAGTCACGTAGGTAAAAAAATTAAATAAATTTAAATAAATCACGAAACTTCTAATCTAGAATTAAACTCACAAAGTGGCTAAATCGTCGTCGTCATCATCATCATCGTGTGCACACCTACAGCAGTACANACACATTCCTGCGGAGGGAGCTGGTAGGAACGTCGGGTTGCTCGGTCAATGGCCTGCAGGGTCAACGGCGGCGTGGTGTATTCCGCAAAAATGCCCGGCTGTGAGGGCGGGCACAAGCCGGCGTGAGTAGGTGAAACGTTGAGTTTTATAAGGGCACCACGGGGTGACCAGCCCCTCCCCACCCAGCCCCACCCCTCCCACCCCCACCCAGCCCTCCCTACCCTCCCCACCCAGCCCTCCCACCCAGCCTCACCCAGCCCCACCCTCCTCACCCTCGCCTCCCCACCCTCCCTCCCCACCCAGCCCCACCCTCCCCACCCAGCCCTCCCCACCCTCCCCTCCCCACTCAGCCCTCCCCACCCTCCCCACCCACCCAGCCCCTCCCCACCCTCCCCTCCCCACTCAGCCCCACCCTCCCCACCCAGCCCCTCCCCACCCTCCCACCCAGCCCCTCCCCACCCTCCCCTCCCCACCCAGCCCCACCCTCCCCACCCAGCCCCTCCCCACTCAGCCCCACCCAGCCCCTCACCACCCTCCCACCCAGCCCTTCCCTCCCCACCCAGCCCCTCCCTGTACGACGGACGGACACAATAATCCCCTGTGGGCTGGTGTAACCAGGAGGTTCCTACCAGTGTAATCTAAATGCTCGATTGTATTTATGACTGCAGGAGGAAATCTGATGAGCTACTTTTCGAAAATTACCAAAATAAATCCTGGTAGTAGTTAAATTTCGATGTGAAGCTTTCGTGACTGCAGGATTCATCTTCTTGGTTCTTTCGGTAAAGTCACGTAGAAGGTAAGTAATAAAATAATAACAATTAAACACAATAAAATAATTCTCACGACGTTTCGGCCACAACGCAAGCAGCCGTCCTCAGGTGAAGAACAGGTCTGTCGGAAAGACAGCGTCTGAACAGATCTGGTCTCCACCTAAGGACGGCTGCTTGCGTTGTGGCCGAAACGTCGTGAGAATTATTTATTATGTTTTATTCTTATTATTTTATCATTTCCATTCTACGTGACTTTACCGAAAGAACCAAGAAGATGAATCCCGGTAGTAGTTGTCTGACAGCTGAAAAACTAAACAGTGGCTCATTTGAAGGCCAATGTAGACACATTATTATTAGAGGCATCACCCCCCCCCCCCCCCCNGTTTATATGCGTACATTGTGAGTAGACCCCCCCATACACAAACATACGCATTTGGGTTAACCTCCCCTTCCATGCGTGTACTGAATGGATTAAGAACGTGAGAACAACAGCACATTCTTTGGTTCTTTCGGTAAAGTCACGTATCAATATAAAATAATAAATTAAATTAAATACTAGCATACGACGCTTCGATTGCAACACAAGCAATCATCATCAGGTATAAATGAAATAGAAACACAAATCTAGTGTACTTAGAAATGTAATGTAATACAACAGAGAGTCGGATAACGTAACAGTCAACACCCTACCTATACACTACTACACACTACACTATACACTACACTATACACTACACACACACACTACACATACACTACTACACACTACCACTACACACTACACTATACACTACTACACTACATACTACACTATACACTACACTATACACTACACACTACACTATACATTACTACACTACACTATACACTACTACAACAGAGAGTCGGATAACATAACAGTCAACACCCTACCACCTGGTTGATTACGTTCTTCCTGAGAATGCTAAATTTGAGAGAGAGATTAAACACAGAACCAGAAACATAGACAGACATATAAGTAGAGACAGATATCACAGAGATACATAGAGAGAGAACAAACATAGGCTCAGGAAGAACGTAATCAACCAGGTAGGGTGTTGACTGTTATGTTATCCGACTCTCTGTTGTATTACATTACATTACATTTCTAGTCTCATATGAGACTAGGCTCTAAGGAAAGCTGTCTCGGGTGTGGACCAATCAACTTCAAGGACAGTGCATACATTATCAGAGTTATGTTCTTTTGTTTGTATTATGACTGCAGGTATTGCGGTCTATGCAAACATGACTCCTTGTAAAAAGGTGTCAGTTTTGTTGCCAGATAGAAGGGTAAAGAACCAATTATCATATTTTTACTGGCAAATGAGGTTCCCATAGTGATTACATTTCTAAGTAGACTAGATTTGTGTTTCTATTTCATTTATACCTGATGATGATTGCTTGTGTTGCAATCGAAACGTCGTATGCTAGTATTTAATTAAATTCAGTATTTTATCTTTATACGTGACTTTACCGAAAGAACCAAAGAATAATTCCTGCCGTCACGAAAGCTCCAAATTAAGTTTGAACAGCAGCACAGTGACACAAACACCGATATCATCGGTGCAAAGTACAGGACGAGTTAGAGCAATCACCGAGACACTCACAAATACAACACTAAGCCGTCCCACCCCCCCCCCCCATCATCACCAGGGCAAAGGCTCCACACCAAGTGATGTGTCACTTGTCATTCAGGAGAGAGCCTGACCAACACAAATGGATAACCGTTCAGGACAGAGTGGCTTAGTTATCATCGCGTGGAAATCGATAGTAATCTAAACGCCACACTATACACTCCACTGCACTATAATACACTATACACTACACTATACACTATACAATACACTATACACTATACAATACACTATACACTACACTACACTATACAATACACTATACACTACACTGTACACTACTACACTACACTATACACTACACTATACACTACACTACTACACTATACACTACACTATACACTACACTACACTATACACTACACTACACTATACAATACACTATACACTACACTATACACTACACTGTACACTACACTATACACTACACTATGCACTACACTATGCACTACACTACACACTACACTATACACTATACACACTACTATACACTACACACTACTACTACACTATACACTACACTATACACTACACTATACACTACACTACTACACTACACTATACACTACACTACACACTACACTATGCACTACACACTACACTACACACTACACTATACACTACACTATACACTACACTACACTACACACTACACTATACACTACACTATACACTACACTATACANTATACCTACACTACACTACACACTACACTACACTATACACCACTACACAATACACTACTACACACCATTACACTATACACTACTACACTACACTACACTACACTATACACTACACTACACTATACACTATACACTACACTATACACTACACAATATACTATACACTACACTATACACTACTATACACTACACTATACACTATACACTACACACTACACTACACACTATACACTACTACACACTACACTACACACAGATACACTATACACTACACACTACGCACTATACACTACACACAACACTATACACTACACTATACACTACAATACACTACACTACACACTACACTACTATACACTACACTATACACTACACTATACACTACACACTACACTNTACACTACACTATACACTACACTACTATACACTACATTATACACTACACACTACACTATACACTACACACTACACTATACACTACACTATACACTACACTATACACTACACTACACTATA
>WFAB01002322.1:10000-22500 GCA_018977245.1 Lethenteron camtschaticum | reverse complement strand
ATCACAGACANCACATACACAGATTAACAAACTAATTTATTGACAATCGCTGTTGTTGTGTTGTGTTTAGTTTTTGTCCTTCCACCCCCACACCTCGATGAGTAAAACAGTTGGAGGTACTGCGAAAGAAGTACACACACACGTGCACACACAACACACACACACACACACGCACACACACACACACGACACACACACACACACACATACACACACACGCACNCACGACACACACACACACACGACACACACGACACACATACACACACACGCACACCACACACACACAGCACACACACACACACACATCACACACCGCACACACACGACACACACACACACACGACACACACACACGTACACACATACACACACCGTGCACATACACACACACACACACACACACGTGCACATACACACACACACACNACACACACACGNACACACATACACACACACGTGCACATACACGACACACACATACACACACACGTACACACACGTACACACACATACACACACACACACACTCACGACACACACACGTACAGGTACACACACACATACACACACATGTACACACACATACACACACACGTGCACACACACGTACACACACACGTGCACACACACATACACACACACGTACACACACACACACGTGCACACACACACGTACACACACACTCACCTACACATACACACGTACACACACACGNACACACACACGTACACACACACACACACACACACGTGCACACACACTGNACACACACACGTGCACACACACACACGTACACACACACACACACACACACACACTACACACACCGGACACACACACACACCCGTACACACACACTACACACTACACACACACACGCACACGTACACACACACACACACACGTACACACACACACACGTACACACACACACACAACACACACACACATAGCACACACACGAACACACACACACGTACACACACACACACGAACACACACACATACACACACAGCATCACCAAGGGCAAAATCAGGACGCGGAGATGTTTAACATTATCGAGTCAACCTCAGCCTTGCCCAAAGCACCACCACCACCACCAGCTCGCAGGCTGTACGTGTGGGGCCTTATCGATTAGGCGATCATCGGATACAATATTTGACACGATGCAGCTGTCCCACCAGACAGCAGAAACACACAGACTCAGCCATCGCCCTACACGTACAATTCTCTCTCAGCCTTGCCCAAACCACTACTACCACCACATCGCAGGCTGTACGTGTGGGACCTTATCGATTAGGCGATCATTGGATAAAATATTTGACACGATGCGGCTGTCCCACCAGACAGCAGAAACACACAGATACAGCCATCGCCCTACACGTACAATTCTCTCTCAGCCTTGCCCAAACCACTACTACCACACATCGCAGGCTGAACGTGTGGGGCCTTATCGATTAGGCGATCATCGGATACAATATTTGACACGATGCAGCTGTCCCACCAGACAGCAGAAACACACAGACACAGCCATCGCCCTAGACGCACTTACGATAACCTCTCAGCCTTGCCCAGACCACCACCAGCAGCTCGCAGGCCGAACGTGTGTGTCTGTCAGAGGCGCCGCAATCGAAAGGTCAAATTGCCTCCCCCCCCCCTCAATAAGAAGACCACAGCGACGATGAACGTCGACGTTTAAAACAAAATACTAAAAGAATAATCGACAACGGGATTGGCGCGCGCGCATCCGGCAAACACCGCTCGCTCCGTGCCGTCAACGCGTGGCGGCCCTCTGGCCTACGGACAGCGGCGCCGGACGAAGCCATGGGAGGAAGCCATCGCTCTGCTGTAGGACAACCAGCATCAAGAACCAGTGGCATCTACATCTGCAGAACGTGAAGAACCAGTGGCATCTACATCTGCAGAACGTGAAGAACCAGTGGCATCTACATCTACAGAACGTGAAGAACCAGTGGCATCTATATCTGCAGAATGTGAACCCAGTGGCATCTACATCTGTAGAACGTGAAGAACCAGTGACATCTACAGAACGTGAAGAACCAGTGGCATCTATATCTGCAGAATGTGAACCCAGTGGCATCTACATCTGTAGAACGTGAAGAACCAGTGACATCTACAGAACGTGAAGAACCAGTGGCATCTACATCTGTAGAACGTGAAGAACCAGTGGCATCTACATCTGTAGAACGTGAAGAACCAGTGGCATCTACATCTACAGAACGTGAAGAACCAGTGGCATCTACATCTGCAGAACGTGAAGAACCAGTGGCATCTACATCTGTAGAACGTGAAGAACCAGTGGTATCTACATCTGCAGAACGTGAAAAACCAGTGGCATCTACATCTGCAGAACGTGAAGAACCAGTGGCATCTACATCTGTAGAACGTGAAGAACCAGTGGTATCTACATCTGCAGAACGTGAAAACCAGTGGCATCTACATCTACAGAACGTGAAGAACCAATGGCATCTACATCTGCAGAACGTGAACCAGTGGCATCTACATCTGCAAATCGTGAAGAACCAGTGGCATCTACATCTGCAAAACGTGAAGAACGCGTGACATCTACAGAACGTGAAGAACCAGTGGCATCTACAGCTGCAAAACGTGAAGAACGCGTGACATCTACAGAACGTGAGAACCAGTGGCATCTACATCTACAGAACGTGAAGAACCAGTGGCATCTACAGCTGCAGAACGTGAAGAACCAGTGACATCTACATCTGCAGAACGTGAAGAACCAGTGACATCTACAGAACGTGAAGAACCAGTGGCATCTACATCTGCAGAACGTGAAGAACGAGTGGCATCTACATCTGTGTAGTATATAATGTAGTGTAGTAGTATATAGTAGTGTACTATATACTGCAGTGTAGTAGTATACAATGTAGTAGAGTGTATAATGTATAGTAATACCGTACATACCGTACAACACGTTTGCGATCGACAGCAAAGTTAGGCCTTACGAATAATTCAACTTACGAACAAACCTCTGAAAACCTCCTCGACTCGCACGTAAGTCGAGGATTCCCCTGTACATTGCCGAAAGGTGCACCAACGCATTTCAACTAATAGGGGTTTTTCCCCTTTTTCTGGCAACAAAACTGACACCTTTTGCAAGGAATCATGCTTACATTAACCACAATACTTGCAGTCAAATGCAAACAAAAATCAATACTCTGATAATGTATGCATTGTCTTTGAAACTGATTGGTCCACACCAGAGACAGCTTTCTTTAGAGCCTAGTCTCATTTGGTGTTCGACCAGATGACGCCAAAAGGCGCACAGTTCAAAGACAACGCACTTCCTTCACTCGTAATATTAACACCGGCCCCCGAAAATCAACGACAATTCACCCCGTAGCGATAACTTCAATACTGCATCTGCTTGGTTCTTTCGGTAAAGTCACGAAGAAGGGAAGTAATAAAATAATGAAAATACATAATAAAATACAATTCTCACGACGTTTCGGCCACAACGCAAGCAGCCGTCCTCAGGTGAAGAACAGGTCATTCAGACGCTGTCTTCCGACAGACCTGTTCTTCACCTGAGGACGGCTGCTTGCGTTGTGGCCGAAACGTCGTGAGAATTTTATTTTAATGGTTTTTTTTTAGCCATGTAACATAGCTACTTCCGTGACCAGTGACATGCTAATTCCTCACATTAACATCATGCTAATCTCCCAGTGACATGCTAATTTCTCACTTTAACATCATGCTAATTCTCTCACATTAACACGGCTTATCCAATGCTAAATTCCTCTGTTGATATGTAAACTCCTTTGTCAAGGCGCTCTTCCCCTCCAACCCAGCGTAAATATACGCTGCCAAGCTTAGCGGTGTTCATTCAGAGGCTGTCTTTCCGACAGACGCTGTTCTTCACCTGAGGACGGCTACTTGCGTTGTGGCCGAAACGTCGTGAGAATTGTATTTTATTATGTTTTATTTTTATCATTTGATTATTTCCCTTCTACGTGATGACTTTACCGAAAGAACCAAGAAGATGAATCCCTGCAGTCACGAAAGCTTTACATCGAAATTCAATACTGCAATCAAGATAAATCTCTGCTTAGCGTGGCCGTGCGTGCGTGCGTATGCGCAGCGCGAGTATTTAACCTGAACTTTGATTTGACCAGGCGGACGGGCGCCACTAAGCTACATAGCTCTGTTTGTTCCCTGGGCTATCACACGTGGTAGCAGCTCAACACACAGTGGTGGCTCATCGTCAGGGTCGGGATCGGACCCGCGACCTCCTGTGCACCAGGCGAGGGAGTCAACATCTCCACCATGATGATGAGAGAGAAAGACGCAGACTCCATATATACAGCAGCAGGCGTCGTCAGGGTCGGGATCGAACCCACGACCTCCTGTAGACCAGGCGAGGTAGTCAACATCTCCTAGCCACCGTGACCCCCATCTAACGACTAGCGCTACGAACCCGGCGACCCGAGTTCGATTCCCGCTCACGGCCAATTCCGCCGTTGACGATCATCCGAACCGGTCCCGGGCCTCCCCTAGGTCGACTCAACCTCAAACGAGGACCCGGTGTGGTTTGAGTACTAAACATCGCCACTGGGGGAGACAAAGGCGGCCGGGCGTGGTGCTACCCACCCCCACCCCCTCGTGTGCCACATGGGGTGCTGCTGCTCGCTACTAGCAGCACTTGCCCCGACAGTCTGCGGAGGCTACACGGGGGACCTTTGCCTGTGTGCGTGGCGTGCTGTGGCGTTGGACACCGTCACAATCATCATCATCATCATCATACGTGTCATCATAATCACGTCGTCGTCATAATCACGTCATCGTTGACATCATCAGCGGTCATCGTTGTCACGATAATCATCGTCGTCATCATCACCGTTGAAATCAGCGCGGAATCATCATCATAATCATCGAAATCATCGTTGACATCATCATCATCGACATCATCATCACCGTGGATATCAGCGCGGAATCATCATCGGAATCATCGACATCTTCATCGTTGACATCGTTGACATCATCACCATCATCACCATTGACATCGTTGACATCATCAACATCATCACCATTGACATCACCGTTGAAATCATCATCACCGTGGATATCAGCGCAGAATCATCATCGTAATCATCGACATCATCGTTGACATCGTTGACATCAACATCATCACCATTGACATCACCGTTGACATCATCATCATCACCATTGACATCGTTGACATCATCAACATCATCACCATTGACATCACCGTTGACATCATCATCATCACCGTTGATCTCAGCGCGGAATCATCATCGGAATCATCGACATCATCATCGCTGACATCAGTGGTAATCGGTGCCATGGCAATCATCACCATCATCACCATCATCGCCATCACCATCATCGCCACCATCATCGTTACCATCGTCACCGTCACCACCATCGTCACCACCATCATCGTCACCGTCACCACCATCGTCACCATCATCGTCACCACCATCGTCACCATCATCGTCACCACCATCATCGTCACCGTCACCATCATCATCATCATCGTCACCACCATCATCATCATCATCGTGACCACCATCATCGTCACCACCATCATCTTCACCGTCACCATCGCCGTCACCATCATCGTCACCGTCACCATCATCGTCACCACCATCATCGTCACCACCATCATCGCCACCACCATCATCATCATCGTCACCACCATCATCACAGTCACCACCATCATCGCCACCACCATCATCGCCACCACCACCACCATCATCGTCACCACCATCATCATCGTCACCACCATCATGGCCACGGTCATCGTGTTCGAGGTGTGTCGACTGCTAGCAGTGTCCACGTGGTGACGATGACGACGACGACGATGACGACGATGATGACGACGATGACGACGNTGACGACGATGACGATGACGATGACGATGATGATGACGACGATGACGACGATGACGACGATAATGACGACGATGATGATGACGATGATGACGACGATGATGACGATGATGACGACGATGATGATGACGATGATGACGACGATGACGACGACGATGACGACGATAATGACGACGATGACGACGATGATGATGACGATGATGACGACGATGATGACGATGATGACGACGATGATGACGACGATGACGACGACGATGATGACGATGATGACGACGATGACGACGATAATGACGATGATGATGACGATGATGACGACGATGACGACGATGATGACGACGATGACGACGATGACGATGATGACGACGATGACGACGATGATGACGATGATGACGACGACGATGACGACGATGACGATGACGACGACGACGAGAAATGGCCACATCGTTGGGGCGATCGACTTTGTCCGCTGAACCACGGAGGCTGCCGCCTGATGAAGCCGGTTGCAATTACTGGCGAAACGTCGAACTCAGATTGTAGATGTTGTGGCTTGGCTCTCCAACACACAAGCGGTTAGTGCTGTACTAGTATAGTACACTATACACTACACTACACACTACTACACTACACTACTACTACACTACACTATACACTACACTACTACTACACTATACACTACACTATACACTATCCTATACACTACACTATACACTACACTATACACTACACTATACACTACTATACACTACACTACACACTACGCTACACACTACACTATACACTACACTATACACTACACTATACAATACAATATACACTACACACTAGTGCTGTACTAGTACACCACACTATACACTACACTATACAATACACACTAGTGCTGTACTAGTACACTACACTATACACTACACACTAGTGCTGTACTAGTACACGCACTATACACTACACTATACACTACACTACACACTAGTGGTGTACTATACATTACACTACACTATACACTACGATACACTACACTATACACTACACACTACACTACACTACACACTACACTACTACNACACACTACCACTACACACTACACTATACACTACACANTACACTACACACTACACTACACACTACACTACACACTACACTAACACTACACTATACACTACACTATACACTAGTGGTGTACTATACATTACACTACACTTTACACTACACACTACACTACACACTACACTNCACACTACTACACTATACACTACACTATACACTACACACTACTTAATGTGACACACCTTCACCGAACCGGCCGTGTCGGGTGGTGACGGGCTCTACAACACAACAACAACAACACTTCCACTATTTACGCGACTGGGGCCACCACGTCCGCTCCCGGAAAACAAAACGGAGCTCCACGATCAACTCACAGCGAGGCCCCTTCAGCACGCGATGTGTGAAGTGAAATACGAGTTTGTGTGTTCGATAGTGGCGTGTTCATCGATCAACGTGACGTTTTCCGCGCCCTCCCCTGGCAAAGGCAAAGGTCCCCCGCGTAGCCTCCAACATCGGGGCAAGTGCTGTTAGTAAGCGAGTAGCAGCAGCAGCAGCAGCTGCTGCTACCACGCCACGCCCGGCCGCCTTTGTCTCCCTCCGGAGGCGATGTAACTATTCGAGGCCGAGTCGACCTAGGGGAGGGCTAGGAGATGTGGATGCTAACCGCTGCTCCACCGCTCCCCCGCCTGTGCAAACGATGCATAAATAATAACAACAACAACTTTAATCATCTGAAATTGTTTTAGACGTTTTGTGTTTGTCTGCGAGCCCGGCGGATTCTGCGGGGTTGTTCGTGTCGCGTGCTGGCTAAGAGAATTACTCATGAAATCCGCGTGAATATAAAGATACAATTATCACGGATATAATGATATAATTATTGTGAATGTACTGATATAATTATCATAAATATAATTATATAATTATCATGAATATAATGATATCATTATCACGAATACAATGATATAATTATCGTGAATATGATATCAGTATCATGAATATAATGATATAATTGTGAATATAATGATATCATTATCACGAATACAATGATATCATTATCATTAATATAAAGATATCATTATCACGAATATAAAGATATAATTATCGTGACTATAATGATATAATTATCATGAATATAATATAATTATCACGAATACAATTATATCATTATCATTCATATAATTAGATAATTATCACGAATACAATGACATCATTATCACGAACACAATGATATCATCAGCTTAACAGAAGCGGCGGTGCGGGTGAGAGGGGTGGAGGAAACACAGCGGAGAATGCAACTCGGATTGTAGAGCAACCTTTCTAAAAACTCGCCGTCACGTGACCACATCAGCTGTGGGCCAATGAAAACAATTGTGTGTAGATATCACAAAAGCCTTCAACATAATAAGCGTTACAACGACCGTGCGTCATAGTTACAGCAACGACGATAATTCTAATTGATTACCACCTCTACTCTCTCCCCCGATTTAATTAACGAGAGAGAGAGAGGAAAAATACTGCACTCATTAAATCATCCTTAATTAAGACGATGAGAAACCTCCATTCCACGCCATCCCGTTTCAAGTGGTACAGTCCAAAATGAATGGCCCATGTGAACGTCGATTGCCCAATGCTGTAAGGGAAGTTCCAATCAAAGCCACCCCTCCAATGCAAATGATCAAGGATTAATAATATTAACGTGTTTAAGCAAACAGATGGTCCATCGCCGGACGATCTAAATCATAATTGTTTTTTACCCTTCTATCTGGCGACAAAACTGACACCTTTTTTTACAAGGAGTCATGTTTGCATAGACCACAATACCTGCAGTCATAATGCAAAGAAAAACCACACAACTCTGATAATGTATGTGCACTGTCCTTGAAGTTGATTGGTCCACACCCTTTTGGCGTCATCTGGTCCAACACCATGTGAGACTAGGCTCTAAGGAAAGCTGTCTCGGGTGTGGACCAATCAACATCAAGGACAGTGCATACATTATCAGAGTTGTGTTTTTGTTTGCATTATGACCGCAGGTATTGTGGTCTATGCAAACATGACTCCTTGTAAAAAAAGGTGGCAGTTTTGTTGCCAGATAGAAGGGTAAAAAAACAATTATTATATTTTTTACCGGCAAATGAGGTTCCGATGTTGATCTAAGTAATTTGAAAGCCAATTACGTTTGCATTTGGGTTAATCCCCCCCTCCTCCCCCCTCCATGCGTGCGTACTAAATGGATGACCCCATATAAGGCCGTATCACCCCCAAATATGGCACTACTGTAGAATGTACCACTGAAACTACTACCCCCCCCTTATTCAAGTGGTATGCCCCAACACGTACGGTCAATCTCGTGCTGTATTACCACAACACGCCACTGATGTGGAATGTATAACACTGACAACAACAACAACCGCCATTCGCCACTAAGTGGCGGTGATGTCACCACGACGCTTGTGCCAGGCCAAGTGCACCTTGAGGCTACCACGTGAAGTGTCGAACGCCCGCTGGCAGGAGGTCACGGGGCAGACCCAGCAGGTGCCACGGGTCGACTGACGAGATGACCGAGATGACTGGCTGATGCACCACCTGTGCCCCCCTACTGTGCCAACTTGCTGCGCTTTAGCCACCCGGCGCTCCGCTCGTTGTTGTGAGCGTCGCTCTCCGCCCTCCGTTGTTGTTGGAGGGCGACTGCCTCCAACTGCCCAGTAGCGTCCTTCACGAGCCTCCTCCACTCAGGCCGATCTTGACACCGCTGGTACCAGTCATCGGCAAGTCCACTCAGCTCCACGTCCTCCTGTACCACATCACTCCATCTCTTCTCAGCCCGTGCCGTGCCCGTTTAGAGCCCTCTGACAAACAGGCACAGAAACACACGCGCGTGCAAAACACCCCCGCCGCACCTCCCTCCGATCCAAGTGGTACACTCCAAACCCATCACGTGGCGTTCTACCCAACATGGAATGTACCACTCGTGACGGCGGATTAGGGGTGTGGCACGAGGAGGGGATTAGTGTAACGGCACACACACACACGCGCAAAACACCCCCGCCGCCCTTCCCTTCCATCCAAGTGGTACACTCCAAACCCATCACGTGGCGTTCTACCCAACGCGGAATGTACCACTCGCGACAGCGGAGGAGGGGTGTGGGTCAGTGTGGGTGGACCCACCCCACCCCACCCACCCACCCACCCACCCCACCCACCCACCCACCCCACCCACCCTTGCCTAGCCAGAGCCTGGGCCCTGGGACTGTACCATTCCGGTGGTGGCGACGGGGTGGCGGTTGGACTGGTCGATGTGGAGGGGCAGGAGGGGTGGACAAGGGGCTGCTGCCCTCATCGTCATTCAGGGATGACGACGAGGATGAGGTGGAGGTGGTGGAGGATGATGATGAGATGGTGGACGCTGCTGCTGCTGCTCCTTCTTGTTCACCGTGCTGTTGTCCACCCGGTGGTCCAGAGTCACCCCGGGAAGTCGATTTCAGCCTCCTCACCTGCGGAGAGGGTGGTGGTGGTGGTTGTTGTGGTTGTTGTTGTTGCCGATGTGGTTGTTGTGGTGGTTGTAGTGGTGGTTGTTGTGGTTGTGGTTGTTGATGTTGTGANGTGGTTGTTGTGGTGGTTGTTGTTGTGGTTGTGTGGTGGTTGTGGAGGTTGTGGTGGTGGTGGTGTGGTGGTTGTTGATGTGGTGGTTCNTTATGTTGATGCGGTGGTGGTGGTGATGTGGTGGTGGTTGTGATGTGGTGGTTGTTGATGCGGTGGTGGTTGTGGTTGTGGTGATTGTGGTGGTGGTGGTGGTGGTGATTGTGGTGGTGGTGGTGGTGGGTGATTGTGGTGGTGGTGATGTGGNGGTTGTGGTGGTGGTGGTGGTTGTGGTGGTGGTGTATTGTGGTGGTGGTTGTGGTGGTGATTGTGGTGGTGGTTGTGGTGGTGGTTGTTGATTGTGGTGGTGATTGTGGTGGTGGTTGTGATTGTGGTGGTGGTGGTTGTGGTTGTGGTGGTGGTGGTTGTGATTGTGGTTGTGATTGTGGTGATTGTGGTGGTGGTTGTGGTTGTGGTGGTTGCTGATCGGCACGTAGCCGCTTGACGGTAGCGGTGAGGCCGACGCGCGACGAGTCGGCACGACCACNCAGCTCCCCGTGCAGACGCCTCCTCCTCCTGCCACACCACCACAACCACCACCACCACCACCACAACCACAACAACATCACCACAACCACCACCACCACCCAAGCAACATCACCATCACAACCACCACCACAACCATCACCTATAACCACCACCACAACCACCACCACCACAACATCACCACCAGAACCACAATGACCACAACCAACACCACCACAACCACCACCATCACAACCACCACCACAACATCAACAACCACCACCACCACATCAACCACCAACCACAACATCACAACCACCACCACCACCACAACCACAACCACCACCACCACCACAACAACATCAACCACAACCACCACCACCACCACAACAACATCAACCACAACAANCACAACCACCACCACACCACAACCATCACAACTATAACCACCACCACAACCACCACCACCACAACATCAACCACCAGAACCACAATGACCACAACCAACACCACCACAACCACCACCATCACAACCACCACACAACATCAACCAACCACCACCACCACAACATCAACCACAACCACCACCACCACCACAACAACATCAACCACAACCACCACCACCACAACAACATCACCACAACAATCACAACCACCACCACAACCATTACAACTATAACCACCACCACAACCACACACCATCACAACTATAACCACCACCACAACCACCACCACCACAACATCAACCACCACCACCACAATGACCACAACCAACACCACACAACCACCACCATCACAACCACCACAACATCAACCACAACCACCACCACAACCACCACCACACCCCACCACCACCACCACCAGCACCACCACCACCACCAGCACCACCACCACCAGCACCACCTCCACCACCACCACCTCCACCACCACCACCACCACCAGCACCACCACCACCACACCATCACCACCACCACCACCACCCCACCACCAGCACCACCACCAGCACCACCACCTCCACCACCACCTCCACCACTACCACAACACCACCACAACACCACACCAGCACCACCTCCACCAGCACCACCTCCACCAGCACACCACCACACCACCACCACCACCCCACCACCAGCACCACCACCACCACCTCCACCTCCACCACCACCCCCAGCACCACCTCCACCACCAGCACACCACCAGCACCACCACCACCCCCACCACCACCAGCACCACCCCCACCACCACCAACCTCCACCACCTCCACCAGCACCACCACCACCACCTCCACCACCACCACCCCAGCACCACCTCCACCACCTCCACCACCACCACCACCTCCACCACCACCACCACCACCTCCACCACCACCATCACCACCACCACCAGCACCACCACCACCACCACACCACCACCACCACAACAACATCAACCACAACCACCACCACCACCACAACATCAC
>WFAB01002322.1:0-7500 GCA_018977245.1 Lethenteron camtschaticum | reverse complement strand
CACCAGCACCACCACCAGCACCACCACCACCCCCACCACCACCACCAACACCTCCATCACCACCACCACCACCACCACCACAACCACCACCACCACCAACCACCGTCACCACCGCCAGCACCGCCTCACCTGCATCTCGAGTGACAGACCCTCTGCTTGAGCAGCAGCGTGGACGCCACCTCCTCCACGCCACGGAAGCGAGCAGCCATGGCGCGCTCCTGGCCCTGGGGGGGGGGGGGCGGGGGGGGGGGGAGGGGGGGAACGGGAGGGGGGAGGGGGGGAACGAGAGGGGGGGGGGGACGAGAGGGGGGGGGAACGGGGGAGGGGGGGGGCGAGGCGGCAGGGGGGGGGATTGGCAGTTGCATTAACAGATTCATTAACAGATTCATTTCCAGATGATTGCGTTCCCCGACCAGCGCGATATTTGCGTGTCCCGGTGACAACCTCAGCACAGGACCGCGCCGTGGCGGTGAACACCGGCGGCGGCTACGGTGAGCGGCTACGGTGAGCACCTGATGCTGGTGGTCGGTGAGGCGCCGCTGGGTGCGGTTGAGCTGCGACCGCAAGGTGGAGCCCTCCTCCTGCAGACGCTGCTCCGTCTCCCGGCACGACGCCAGGTCCCTCTCCATCCGGCGCAGCTCACCGGATGTCACGTGACTCTGGTGGGGGGTGGGGCGGGCGAGTGGAGGGCGAGCGGGTTGAGTGATTGAGTGAGTGGACGAGCGACTTGGTGAGTGATTGGGTGGGTGATTGAGTGGGTGAGTGAATGAGCGAGTGGGTGAGTGAGTGGGTGAGTGCGTGATTGAGTGGGCGAGTGAATGAGCGAGTGGGTGAGTGAGTGGTTGGGTGAGTGAATGAGCGAGTGCGTGATTGAGTGGGTGAGTGAATGGGTGAGTGAGTTGTGAGTGAGTGATTGGGTGGGTGAGAGAGTGGGTGGTTGGGTGAGTGAATGAGCGAGTGCGTGATTGAGTGGGTGAGTGAATGAGCGAGTGGGTGAGTGAGTGGTTGGGTGATTTGGTGGGGGCGAGCGAGTGGGTGGTTGGGTGAGTGAATGAGCGAGTGCGTGATTGAGTGGGTGAGTGAATGATCGAGTGGGTGAGCGAGAGGTTGGGTGATTGGGTAGGTGGGTAGGCGAGTGAATGGTTGGGTGAGTGAATGAGCGAGTGGACGAGCGAGTTGGTGAGTGAGTGGTTGGGTGATTGGTTGGGTGGTGAGTGAGTGGGTGGTTGGGTGAGTGGTTGGGTGAGTGAGTGAATGAGCAAGTGCGTGATTGAGTGGGTGATTGAGTGGGTAAGTGAATGAGCGAGTGGGTGAGTGAGTGGTCAGGTGAGTGGGTGGGTGGGTGAGTGAGTGGTCAGGTGAGTGAATGAGCGAGTGGGTGCGTGAGAGGTTAGGTGGGTGAGTGAGTGGTTGGGTTATTGGGTGGGTGGGTAGGCGAGTGAATGGTTGGGTGAGTGAATGAGTGAGTGGGTGAGTGGTTGGGTGAGTGATTGAGTGAGTGGTTGGGTGAGTGAATGAGCGAGTGAGTGAGTGGGTGAGTGGTTGGGTGAGTGAATGAGCGTGTGAGTGGTGAGTGATTGAGTGGGTGGGTGAGTGGTTGAGTGAGTGGTTGGGCGACTGACTGAGCGGTGAGCGAGTGGTGAGTGGGTGAGCGAGTCACCCCGGGGGTCACCCCCCCCCCCCACCTGCGTCTCCAGCTCGGTGAGACGGTGCCGCGTCTGGCTCAGCTCCGCCAGCGCCCGCGTCTCCGCGATCCGTGCCGCCATCAACTCATCCTCCACCGTGGCCGGCGTGGTGGCGGCGGTGGTGGCGGTGGGCGGTGGTGGCGGCGGTGGTGGCGGTGGTGGGTGCTGGTGGTGGTGGTGGGGCGGCTGTAGCTCCTTCCTTGCTGCTGCTGGCAACGTAGGCCTGGGGTTGAGGTGGGGGGGAGGGGGCAGTGGTGGGTGGTGGAACCTGCTCCCACTCAGCTCCCATCTGACCCACCTGACCCACCTGACCCCACCCTGCCCCACCCACCCCCACCCACCTCCCACCCTACTACCACTCAGCCCCCACCCTGCCCCCACCCTGCCCCACCCGCCCCCACCCCGCCCCCCCCGCCCCCCCCCCCCCCCCCCCCCCGCCCCCCCCCCCCCCCCCCGGGCCCCCCCCCCCCCCCCCGCCCCCCCCNCCCCCCGCCCCCCCCCTGCCCCCCCCCGCCCCCCCCTGCCCCCACCTCCCAGTGACGTTGCAGGGGTCGAGGCGCTGGCGCAGCTCGTGTGCGCCCTGCGGGCGCCCGCCTCGACCCCCGTGACGTCAGCAGCGCCGAGCGCAGACGGGGCGCACTGCCCTCCTCAGGGAGCTCACAGCGCTTCTACAGGGGGGGCAGGGGAGGGGGGGGGCAGGGGGCAGGGGGGGGGGAGGGGGGAGGGGGGGGGGGGGGAGGGGGGAGGGGGGGGGGAGNGGGGGGNAGGGGGGGGGGGGGAGGGGGGGGGGGGGGGGGGGGGGGGGGGGGGCATANGAAGGGGGGGGGGGGGGGAGGGGGGGGAGGGGGGGGGGGGGGGGGGGAGGGGGGGAGGGGGGGAGGGGGGGGGCGTGGAGGGGGGGAGGGGGGGAGAGGGGGGGGGGGGTAGGGGGAGAGAGGGGGGGGTAGGGGGAGAGAGGGGGGGTAGGGGGAGAGGGGGGGTATGAGAGAGAGGGGGGGAGAGGGGTAAGGGGGAGAGGAGGGGTGGGGTATGGGGGAGAGGTGGGGAGGGGGGGTAGGGGGAGAGAGGGGGGGTAGGGGGAGAGGGGGGGGGTAGGGGGAGAGAGGGGGGGGGAGAGGGGGGGTAGGGGGAGAGAGGGGGGATGAGGGGGGATGAGGGGGGGGCAGGGGTGGTAGGGGGGAGAGGGGGAGGGGACTTGTGATATTTGACAAAAGTGGAACACAACCCCAGCGGGTACACATGGCCTGGACCACGGGAGCCTCCTCCCCCATCTCTATGATGGTGTGGCCTGACCCTCCATCTCTATGGTGGTGTGGCCCGCCCCCCCCCATCTCTATGGTGGTGTGGCCAGACCCCTCCATCTCTATGGTGGTGTGGCTCGCCCCCCCCCATCTCTATGATGGTGTGGCCTGACCCTCCATCTCTATGGTGGTGTGGCCCGGCCCCCCCCCATCTCTATGGTGGTGTGGCCTGACCCCTCCATCTCTATGGTGGTGTGGCCCGCCCCCCCCCATCTCTATGATGGTGTGGCCTGACCCTCCATCTCTATGGTGGTGTGGCCCGCCCCCCCCCCCCATCTCTATGGTGGTGTGGCCAGACCCCTCCATCTCTATGGTGGTGTGGCCCGCCCCCCCCATCTCTATGATGGTGTGGCCTGACCCTCCATCTCTATGGTGGTGTGGCCCGCCCCCCCCATCTCTATGGTGGTGTGGCCTGACCCCTCCATCTCTATGGTGGTGTGGCCCGCCCCCCCCCCATCTCTATGATGGTGTGGCCTGACCCTCCATCTCTATGGTGGTGTGGCCCGCCCCCCCCCCCCATCTCTATGGTGGTGTGGCCTGACCCCTCCATCTCTATGGTGGTGTGGCCCGCCCCCCCCCCCATCTCTATGATGGTGTGGCCTGACCCTCCATCTCTATGGTGGTGTGGCCCGCCCCCCCATCTCTATGGTGGTGTGGCCTGACCCCTCCATCTCTATGGTGGTGTGGCCCACCCCCCCCCATCTCTATGATGGTGTGGCATGACCCTCCATCTCTATGGTGGTGTGGCCTGACCCTCCATCTCTATGGTGGTGTGGCCCGCCCCCCCCATCTCTATGATGGTGTGGCCTGACCCCTCCATCTCTATGGTGGTGTGGCCCGCCCCCCCCCATCTCTATGATGGTGTGGCCTGACCCCTCCATCTCTATGGTGGTGTGGCCCACCCCCCCCATCTCTATGATGGTGTGGCCTGCCTCCCCCCTCCTCACCTGCTCCATCTCTATGATGGTGTGGCCTAACCATCCTCACCTGCTCCATCTCTATGATGGTTGTGGCCTTCCCTCCCCCCTCCCCCCCATGATGGTATGGCCTGTCCCCTCCCCCCATCTCTATGGTGGTGTGGCCTGCCTCCCCTCCTCACCTGCTCCATCTCTATGATGGTGTGGCCTGAACCCCCCTCCCCCCCATGATGGTATGGCCTGTCCCCTCCCCCCCATCTCTATGATGGTGTGGCCTGCCTCCCCTCCTCACCTGCTCCATCTCTATGATGGTATGGCCTGTCCCCTCCCCCCCCATCTCTATGAAGGTGTGGCCTGCCTCCCCTCCTCACCTGCTCCATCTCTATGGTGGTGTGGCCTGACCCTCCTCACCTGCTCCATCTCTATGATGTGCTCCTGGACGTGCCGCAGGGCGGTGTGTACGGCCTCCTCCCGCAGCTGGGAGCGCGCCAGCTGCTGCTCCAGCCCCAACACAAACTCCTCGGAGCAGCGGAGACCCCGGGACACCTCCTGGCAACATCACAGAGAAGACGCAATCGGTTGACGCAATCGGTTGCCGCAATCGGTTGCCGCAATCGGTTGGCGCAATCGGTTGGCGCAATTGGTTGCGATTACCCGCAATCGGTTGCCGCAATCGGTTGCCACAATCGGTTGTGATTGCCCGCAATCTGTTGGCGCAATCGGTTGCGATTATCCGCAATCGGGCCCACAAGTGTATCCCGCAAATCGCATCCCGCATCCCGCAAATCCGATCATCTGCAATCGGTTGCGATCGTCTGCAATCGGTTGCCGCAATCGGTTGCGATTATCCGCAATCGGGCCAGCAAGTGCATCCCGCAAATCGCATCCCGCAAATCCGATCCCCAAATCGGTTGCGATCGTCTGCAATCAGTTGCCGCAATCGGTTGCGATTATCTGCAATCGGCGGCGCTGAATATATAAACGAAACAACCCAGGTGTCTCCTGCCTTTTGGGCCA
Source organism: Lethenteron camtschaticum (assembly GCA_018977245.1). Classification (NCBI taxonomy): domain Eukaryota; kingdom Metazoa; phylum Chordata; class Hyperoartia; order Petromyzontiformes; family Petromyzontidae; genus Lethenteron; species Lethenteron camtschaticum. The sequence continues at coordinate 2,580 of WFAB01002322.1, read as the reverse complement.
TCTTATGGATACACATTTACAAAAATCAATGTACAAAATCAATGGATTTCAATGGCTCTCCGTGGATTGCAATGGATTGCACACAGGCCCTAAAATCATAATAAATTACAAAGCACTCCCCACACAGATCCACACGAAAGGCAACATCTTCCGATGGATTCCAATGGCTGTAGATGGATTCCAATGGCTGTAGATGGATTCCAATGGCTGTAGGTGGATTCCAGCAGCTGACGATGGATCCCAGCGGGTCGTGGATGGGTCACAGAGATCGTGGATGGGTCACAGAGTTCGTGGATGGGTCACGGAGATCGTGGATGGGTCACGGAGTTCGTGGATGGGTCACGGAGTTCGTGGATGGGTCACGGAGATCGTGGATGGGTCACAGAGATCGTGGATGGGTCACGGAGTTCGTGGATGGGTCACGGAGATCGTGGATGGGTCACGGAGTTCATGGATGGGTCACAGAGTTCGTGGATGGGTCACGGAGTTCGTGGATGGGTCACAGAGATCGTGGATGGGTCACAGAGATCGTGGATGGGTCACGGAGTTCGTGGATGGGTCACGGAGTTCGTGGATGGGTCACGGAGATCGTGGATGGGTCACGGAGTTCGTGGATGGGTCACGGAGATCGTGGATGGGTCACGGAGATCGTGGATGGGTCACGGAGATTGTGGATGGGTCACGGAGTTCGTGGATGGGTCACGGAATTCATGGATGGGTCACGGAGATCGTGGATGGGTCACGGAGATCGTGGGTGGGTCACGAAGATCGTGGATGGGTCACGGAGTTCGTGGATGGGTCACGGAGATCGTGGATGGGTCACGGAGTTCGTGGATGGGTCACGGAGTTCGTGGATGGGTCACGGAGTTCGTGGATGGGTCACAGAGTTTGTGGATGGGTCACGGAGTTCGTGGGTGGGTCACGGAGATCGTGGATGGGTCACGGAGATCGTGGATGAGTCACAGAGATCGTGGATGGGTCACGGTTCGTGGATGGGTCACGGAGTTCGTGGATGGGTCACGGAGTTCGTGGAAGGTCACGGAGATCGTGGATGGGTCACGGAGATCGTGGATGGGTCACGGAGTTCGTGGATGGGTCACAGAGATCGTGGATGGGTCACGGAGATCGTGGATGGGTCACGGAGTTCGTGGATGGGTCAGAGTTCGTGGATGGGTCACAGAGATCGTGGATGGGTCACGGAGATCGTGGATGGGTCACGGAGTTCGTGGATGGGTCACAGAGTTCGTGGATGGGTCACGGAGATCGTGGATGGGTCACGGAGATCGTGGATGGGTCACGGAGATCGTGGATGGGTCACAGAGATCGTGGATGGGTCACAGAGTTCGTGGATGGGTCACGGACATCGTGGATGGGTCACGGAGTTCGTGGATGGGTCACGGAGTTCGTGGATGGGTCACAGAGATCGTGGATGGGTCACAGAGATCCTGGATGGGTCACAGAGTTTGTGGATGGGTCACGGAGTTCGTGGATGGGTCACAGAGTTCGTGGATGGGTCACAGAGATCCTGGATGGGTCACGGAGATCGTGGATGGGTCACAGAGTTCGTGGATGGGTCACGGAGATCGTGGATGGGTCACGGAGTTCGTGGATGGGTCACGGAGTTCGTGGATGGGTCACAGAGTTCGTGGATGGGTCACGGAGTTCGTGGATGGGTCACAGAGATCGTGGATGGGTCACAGAGTTCGTGGATGGGTCACGGAGTTCATGGATGGGTCACGGAGTTCATGGATGGGTCACGGAGTTCATGGATGGGTCACGGAGTTCGTGGATGGGTCACGGAGATCGTGGATGGGTCACGGACATCATGGATGGGTCACAGAGATCGTGGATGGGTCACAGAGTTCGTGGATGGGTCACAGAGATCGTGGATGGGTCACGGAGTTCGTGGATGGGTCACGGAGATCGTGGATGGGTCACAGAGATCGTGGATGGGTCACAGAGATTGTGGATGGGTCACGGAGATCGTGGATGGGTCACAGAGTTCGTGGATGGGTCACGGAGATCGTGGATGGGTCACGGAGTTCGTGGATGGGTCACGGAGATCGTGGATGGGTCACAGAGTTCGTGGATGGGTCACGGAGATCGTGGATGGGTCACGGAGTTCGTGGATGGGTCACGGAGATCGTGGATGGGTCACGGAGTTCATGGATGGGTCACGGAGTTCATGGATGGGTCACGGAGTTCATGGATGGGTCACGGAGTTCGTGGATGGGTCACGGAGATCGTGGATGGGTCACGGACATCATGGATGGGTCACAGAGATCGTGGATGGGTCACAGAGTTCGTGGATGGGTCACAGAGATCGTGGATGGGTCACGGAGTTCGTGGATGGGTCACGGAGATCGTGGATGGGTCACAGAGATCGTGGATGGGTCACAGAGATTGTGGATGGTCACGGAGATCGTGGATGGGTCACAGAGTTCGTGGATGGGTCACGGAGATCGTGGATGGGTCACGGAGTTCGTGGATGGGTCACGGACATCGTGGATGGGTCACGGAGATCGTGGATGGTCCCAGTCAGCAAGGTCGGCGGGCAGCAGCTTCGGAGCAAGCGACTCG